>SKCR01021107.1:0-116337 GCA_019454045.1 Zanthoxylum bungeanum
TGCTCTAGAATAATTTTAGGCCATCAATAGGTGGCTTGGTAACTCTAAAATTGTACCCACATAAGTTAATACATCAATCTATCAATAACCTAACAATTAGGTTTATTTTTGTTAAGTCTATGTGTTAGGCAAGTGCTGCGAAAGCGTACGTGTTGGTGGACTAAATCGACTTTTAAATCTATTTAAACTGCATAAATTAATCTATATCATATACCTCTAATTTTTCTGTATTTCACCCATTTCACTAATTATATAAAATATTAAAGAGTGATTACGCATAAATACTAGGACAAATTTTCGAAAATATTTTCCGTGATTACACGTTAACCGATTACCGATTCACCGAATTGGGTGATCAGAATAATTAGACAATCCCATCATCCTGTTGTGATTCACTGATCACTCTTTTGTGTTTTGAAGAAAAACCGAATCACTTTCTATTACTACAAGAATAGATTACAAGTAAGTGTTTAAACTTACAAATACAAAACCTCACTACAACACTCTCTATACACTCTTTGAGATGATTTACATTCACTGGAAATGGCTGTATTTATAGCTAAGGTTGCACACTGTTCATTCCTGGTTTTATTCCACAATTCACTCCTTAATTCATGGCATTATCAAAAGTTTGATGTTTGTTTCTCTAAATTTCAAAAGCCGCCTAAAGTTGCCTTGGCAGCTTCTCTAAATCATCATCTGACAGCTATCCCGGCTATGTCTCTAAACAACTCTAGCTTGTCTCGAGTAACCACCTTTGTTAACATGTCAGCTGGATTCTCATCTGTATGGATCTTCACTAGTCTCAGCAGTTTATGATCCATCACCTCTCGTATCCAATGATAGTGAATATCATGTGTTTCGTCCGGGAATGATACATTGAGTTCTTGCTCAAATCCAGAGCACTCTGACTATCACAATGTATCTTGTATTCTGTCTGCTTGATCCCTAACTCTTAGAGAAAATGCTTTAGCCACAACATTTTCTTTCCTGCCTCAGCTATAGCGATGTACTCAGCTTCTGTGGTGGATAATGCAATACAAATATGCAATCTTGACTGCCATGACACAGATCTCTTTATAAAAGTGTAGATGAAACATGATGTAGATTTCCTACCATCAAGATCTCCTGCCATATCTGAATCTGTATAGCCTTCCAAGACCGGATCAGCTCCCCCATAACTCAGACGAAACTTCGATGTACCCTTGAGGTACCTGAGAATCCATTTGACTGCCTCACATTGTTGCTTTCTAGGTGTAGGACACAGAAATCGACGACGCTATTCTAGGCTCGCGGCCTAGTCGGGAGTACGGAGTTGCCCACGAGGGAACTAAACCGGAGAAATAACATGGAGTCTCCACCCAGTGTGAACTGAGAAAATGATTTAAGGCCGCACTCACCCCTCGCAAGGGAAGACCTCAAATCGTTGGGTTCAGAATGGTCACTTACTTATGCCATTTGTAATGAACGGATTTGTGCAATAATCTAACCAAATATACACAACAATAACCTACATCTAAGTTCACATACAACCTATATCTAAGTTTGCATATAACCTATATCTAAGTTTGCATATATCATATATCTAAGTTTGCATGCATAAAATTAAGTCAAAATAACGGCAAGCACGCAATCTCATGAACATATTGAATTATTAAAGCGAAAAATAAATAACAACCTAAACATAAACATAAATTCAATTCCTAATGCGAAAGAAATAACTAATCATGATTGGAAATAACCAACTAAATCATGCATAAAAATAAATAACATACTAAACGACTAAATCATGCATAAACATTAGATTGGATGAAACAAAATATGTATGTCTCTCAAGTGGTACATGGAGTTGTTTCCCAAGTACAAACCGCACTACCGTCCATTTGGATTCGGCTATGGAATTTACGTCTGGGTTTCCATCCGATATACCACAAGAGATAACACATATTTCATTCATCTCATGGTCATAGCATACACCAATCAACAATACTCATGTGAAGTAAAATAAGAAGATAAATAACAAAATAAAGGAGAATAAATAAAAAAAGGTGCCATCAGGTCTAACCTCTTAAGTCGTCTCTTGGAAGTGCGCTACGCGGTTGTCGGAAGGTTAATACTTCGTAACTTTTCCTATTTACTGGTTTATTATTTTCCTTCGTTGCCTCGCTGTTTTGGACTGTTGTTTTCTCTGTTTTGACACTGTTTTTAGGGGCTGTTTTGTGGTGTGTAGGGATTATTTTCAAGGGTGATTTTGCACTGTTTGCTGCAGTACAGGGGCTGGTTTCAGAGGTGTATTTGTGGCAGTGCATGGGCTGGTTTCAGGGGCTGTTTCTGGACTATTTTGTTCGGTTAAGGGCTGCTGTTCGGGCATTAGTGGCTTGGGGTTCATTGGCAGTGTGTGCGTCTGCCGAGTGGGTTGTGAAGGCTTTGTGTTTGTCTGCTGAGTGGGGGTGGATTTTGATTTAGTGAAGGCTACTTGTCTTATGGCAATGGACATGTCACGTTGATGGCCATTTCGTGGCTGTTGAATGATTATTGGGTTAATGAGTAGTGGCTGCTGGCTACGTGAGGGTTGTGCGTGTAGTTTAGGGTTTCTGATTGGTGAGTGATGTTGTTGTTGTCCATGTGCGTGAAGCTGGGCAGGTCGTATGCTTGAATGAGGGCTGCGTGAGTGTTTGTGAGTGAAAGGCAGTTGTGCGTTCGTTGAGATGAGGGCTGGTCGTGCATGTATGTTACGTGAAAAGAGGGTGTGTTGTATCGTTTTATGAGGGAAGACTGCCGGTTGTTAAAGAGAAGGATGAGAGTTGGTCACAATTTTAGGGGAGAGATACGTGAAGAGGCAGTTTGTTTGTCGCAGTGTGTGATTCAGTTGAAGGGTTATTTGTGAGGAAGATAGAGGAGAGATATGGTGCCGAGAGGGTGTCTAGGGATGGATTTTGAGAGAGATGAGAGTTGCGTATGAATGGCCTGGGGGTGTCTTATTACCGTGAGTCTAGAAGGCTTTTAGGGTTTGGCTTTTTGTAGAGAGAGGGGAGAGGTGTTAGAGAGAGAGGAGAGAGATGGAGCTGTTGTTAGGGTTTTTGTTTGTGAGTGCCGTGATTGAGCTCTAGCCTTGAATGTGTTGGTTTAGGCTTCTTTTTATAGGCAAGGGTTGGGGTTTACCTTATGGGAATATGGAAAAAATATTGCAATTAAGGGGGATATTTTAATTAGTGTGCTATAAGGAAGAATCTATTTAATTAGGGATGTGATTTGGGTTGATTTGATTTGATCTCTTTTAATTAGGAATATGATTTAATTTGATTTGATTTGATTTCTTTAATTTAGGAAGGTGATTTGTCTTGATTTTAGCATGTGTTTAATGTGTGATTTTGTTATTTTGGAAGGAGGTGAGCGTGGGGTTAGAGGCTTTGGGCTTGTATTTGGTTTGTTTTGGTGGGCTTGGTGTGTGGTTTGGTGATGTATGGGCTTGGTGTGTGACTTGCGGGGGTTTTGGGCTAAGGATAAGTTTAAAACAGAGGCCTAACAAGCGAACCCGAAGCTAAACAAACGAATTAAATCCAACAAGGTGTCAATTTCCGACTCTTCCCTTTCGATGTCCGTATCCTGCGACTTCCACAACTTAAATGGTAGTGTTTCCATGTGAGACTCATCATCGGGGCTTATATGCAAAAAATACAGTGCCTACACCAGAGTTAGAGAGAAAACGGCTCACTACACCCACTGCGTGTGCAATATCTGGCCTGGTACATACCATTGCATACATAAGGCTTCCAACAGCTGAAGAATATTGTATCGATGACATCTCCTCTATCTTTTTATGGATGAGGGACACAAACTCTTGCTCAATTTGAAATGGTATGCTAGCGGAACCCTGACTGGTTTGGCTTTATGTATATCGAATCTTCTGATTATCCGTTCAATATAAATCTGCTGTGAAAGCCACAACTTCTTATTTTGTCTGTCACGAACAATCTCCATTCCCAAAATCTGTTGAGCCGGTTCTAAGTCTTTCATGTCAAAAGACTTATAGAGTTCATTCTTCAACTGGCTGATCTTCGCTGCTTCTTATCCAACAATCAACATGTCATCTACATACAGTAGAAGAGCAATAAAATTTCCATCTGGAAACCTCTGGAAGTATACACACTGATCTGCTGTAGTTTTTTTGTATCTTTGACCCACCATGAATGAGTCAAACTTCTTGTACACTACCTCGGTGCTTGCTTGAGCCCATACAAGCTCTTTTTCAGCTTGCAAACAAGGTTTTCTTTTCCTGAAACCTTGAATCCTTCTGGCTGCTCTATGTAGATTTCTTCATTCAGATCACCATGAAGAAATGTTATTTTGATATCCATCTGTTCAAGCTCCAAGTTCAATCTGGCTACCAATCCTAGGATGACTCGGATTGAAGCCATACTGGTGAAAAGATCTCATCAAAGTCAATTCCCTTTTTCTGTAGGAATCCTTTGACTACTAGCCGAGCTTTCCGCTACCATCTTTCTTTAGCTTGAACACCCATTTGTTCTTAAGTGCCTTCATTCCATGTGGGAGCTTGACTATCTCATAAGTGTTATTTTTCTGCAGAGATTCAATTTCATCATGCATTGCGTGCAGCCATTTGACTTTGCCTTTATGAGATATAACTTCGTTGAAGGTTTCTGGCTCCCCATCATCAGTAAGCAGAATGTATTCAGATCCTGAGTATCTAGATGATGGAATCCGGTCTCGCTCAGATCTTCGTACTTGAGGTTCACTGGTTTCTGGCTGTCTGTTGTCATCCGAATCTGTGGATGATCTTGTAGCCTATGATGGAGCATGTTGTAGCTCCCCCTGCTCAACACCACATTCCTCCTCTAGTTCTGCTTCTGGCATGTCTTGCACCCCATCATCATATGTGGCCACTCGTGTTGGTGCTGGGGTTGTGTCTGGATTTGCATTAGCTTTATTGGCACTGGATTTAGAAGACATCTTGGGCTATTCAATGTCTTCTATTGTCTGGTCATCGAGAAACACTACAACTCTACTTCTGATGACCTTCATTTCCTTCGGGTCCCATAGCCTATACCCAAATTCCTCGTCTCCATAGCCTATGAAGATGCATGGAGTAGTCCTTGTATCGAGCTTCTGCCTGAGCTCATTGGATACGTGTGCAAAGGCTAAACATCTGAATATTCTGAGGTGAGAATATGAGGGATTTTACCAGACCACACTTTCTCCGGAATCTCAAAGTTCAATGGTACAGATGGTGATCTGTTGATCATGTAGCAGGTGGCACGAACAACTTCTCCCAATAATGGCTATGGCAGCTTAGCCATGTTGATCATGCTTCTGAATTTCTCTATAATGGTACGGTTCATCCTTTCAGCGACACCATTGTGTTATGGGGTGCATGGAACAGTCTTTCGTGTCGAATAACATGGCTTCTATAGTAGGCATCGAACTCACTGGAAGTGTATTCGCATTCATTATCTGTGCGAAGGCATTTCAGTTTCTTCCTTGTTTCACGCTCGACCTTGGCATGAAATAGTTTGAAATAATCCAGGACCTAATCCTTTGATTTCAGAAAATACACCATACTTTCCGAGAAGCATCGTCAATAAAAATCAAAAAATATTTATTACTGCCTAGTGAATTGAATACACCAGACTAAATAACTCTGATTTTCTTGTAGAAGTGAAATTGAAAGAGACTATGTGTTACTTACCGAAAAGACAGTGATTGCAAGGATTCATAGCAGCATTTTTGGAGGCATAGATTAGATCATTATTTGTCAAGGTAGACAACCTCATTTCACTCCTGTGACCGAGTCTCTGGTGCCACAGATTCTGAGAAGCCTCTGATTCAGTTACATTGAGGCTTTCTGCACATATCTTCACATGATTCTTGTATAGAGTTCCAAAAATATGTCATCGGGCGATGACCATGACACCTTTGATCATTCTCCAAGTGCCATTGCTGAAGTGGCTAGCATAACCCTGTTTGTCAAGGGCTACCCCCGAGAGTAAGTTGAGCCGAAGTCCTGGAACATGTCTTACCTCCTTCAGGGTTATCATATACCCTGTATTTGTCTGTAACTGTATTTCACCAATTCCCACTATCTGAGAAGAACTGGTATTCCCCATATTACTGCTCCAAAGTCTCATGCTTTGTATGTTGTGAAAAAATCCTTGTGAGGAGCGACGTGGTAGGATGCTGTAGTATTTACCACTCACTTGACTTCCTGAGTTGCGGTGTGAAGGCATGCTTTTTCCTGGCCGGAACATATAGCTACATCTACTGTGGTAACTACTAGTGTCTCCGCATCATTCTTCTTCGGCTGATTATTGCCTAGTCCCTATTCCCGTTGCAGTTTTCAGCAATTCTTCTTTAAATGGCCTTCTATGCCACATTGGAAGCATTTGTATGTCTTTTTCCCGTCCTTAGATTTGCCTCTGCTTTTGCTTCTGCCTCTCCTCCCACCTTGATTTTTCTACCGTTGTTTTCCTCGATGCTCCGAGACAAGGACTTCTGTTTGATATGAGTCCACGTCTTTTCTTTTGGCTTCTTTATTTGACAATGCATCTTTTACCATATGCATGGTAAGTTTGCCTCCTGGAGCTGAGTTGTTGAGAGTAACCACCAGTGTCTCCCAGTTATCAGTAAGAGAACTGAGCAGCAAGAGGGCTTGGACTTCGTCTGCCAGTTGCATGTCTACTGTAGACAACTGGTTCATCAGGCTTTGGAACTCGTTGGTGTGTTCTGCAACAAAAGTTCCACTCTGTAGCTTCAGGTTCACCAAACACCTCATGATTAAGGCTTTATTCCGAGTTGTTTTGGCCTGGAACATGTCTTCCAATTTCCTCCAATTTCGTAAGCATTTGTATCCTGTGCTACGTGATGGAAGACACTGCGACCGATTCACTGTCTAATCTAACCCAAAGTTCTGTTATTGAGTTTGTTAAAGTCATACTCTTTAACAGATTCTGGTCTCACTCCATTCACCTCGATAACATCAAACAAATATTTACAGTGTAAATAATCTATCATCCGAGGTCTCTAAAGGGAGAAATTAGTTGCTGTCAACTTGATCATTGCACTAGAAGGGGAATCTTCCATTTTCATTTAATGTTTTTGTGTTTAAAATGAAAATAGGTTAAAATCAGGGTTGAATTTCACAAATCGGAGGTCACCGTTGCATCCGGAACGGTCGAAAATGGTGGAATAGACACTTCGTTGGTCTAAATCCGACCCAGTGGCTGATTTGTAAATTCCTAAAACTTATGGGGCAAAACTATAAATTTCAAAGACTTCAGGGGGATAAATGAAATTTACCAGGATGCTGACGTGGTAAAGTGAGACCGAACTGCTGACGTGGCAGATGACGTGGCAGAGCTGACGTGGCAAAATGGGACCAACTTATTGACGTGGATGCCACGTGTCAGATGACGCGGCAGCTAACGTGCAAGATGACCTGGCTTGTTGACATGGCAGTGGTGCTGACATGTCAGATTGTGTGGCGCTGACTGGACTGGTGATGTGGCACCACGTGTATCGTCTTCAACCTTGCAACATCGCGTGTGGCGCGTGCTGCGACTTGACTCCACTCGTCGGCGCGTGCAGGCACATGTGGCGTCTCTGGGGCTCCGTTTGATCGCTGAAAAATATCACCGAGCTCGTCTCAACATGAACTAGCTGATGGTACCCTCAAATTGGATTTTTGACAACTTTCGTTGGAACCGGTTTTCCGAACCGAAGCTCTGTTTTTCAGTTTTACGACCCAAAGAAGAACCAAAGCTCCTGATACCACTTGTTATGATTCACTGATCACTCTTGAGTATTTAAAAATCGAATCACTTTTTATTACTACAAGAATAGATTACAAGTAAGTGTTTAAACTTACAAATATAAAACCCCACTACAACACTCTCTATACACTATTTGAGATGATTTACATTCACTGGAAATAACTGTATTTATATCTAAGGTTGCACACTGTTCATTCCTGATTTTATGCCACAATTCACTCCTTGATTCATGACATTATCAAAAGTTTGATGTTTGTTTCTCTAAATTTCAAAAGCCATCTAAAGTTTCCTTGACAGCTTCTTGGCAGTGGCTTGCAGCTGGAAAACTTATGGATTCATTCTTCAAAGGTTGGCATCATGCATGCATGAGCCATGCAATTGCAGCCTGACTCTTCACATCCTCAATATTAGATCAGCCCACAGCTACAGTAACTTAAGTAATGTATCCGTAAGCATTCTTCCTGACTTCATTTTCTTGTAGCTATTGACTTGGATTGTGTTTTGCTAACTCTTCAATCATCATTTCTCTTTGTGGCCTAAAACAAGAAAAAGAAAGATTCAATGTCCATTGATATTGTTTTATGCTAAAATAACAAAGGTCAGCATTTGGGACAAGGGATAACATAAATAAGATTGCACTACTCCTCAGCATAGCCATTAGATTACTTATAACACTATTATTGCAGAATTTTCATTTATATTATATAGATCTAAAGGCTTTGAATGAAGCAATTGTGGGATCAACTCCAACGGCAACTTTACATAGAAACGTGAGTTGATATCAAATTTTAAGATTACAAAGTAAATTAGTTTGGTTGTAAAAATAAATTTTTTATCAACTTAACCTCAAGATGGTGAAGATAGAAAGAAAATACTGAAATCACAACAAATCGGATTCAAATGATATGTTTCGTCCACAATTTTGTGACTTTTGTTCAAGTAATTTAAAATTTTTTTTCAAAATATCAATTCAGTTGACTTTAATTTTTTTTCTTAAAATTTTCTCATTTCTTCAGTTTTAATTTTTTTAATATATAATTAGTTTTTGTCTATATATTGATATGCGATTAATATACACTAATATAATTATTTTCATACACATGCAAATAATTATTTTGTTGTTTGAAAAAGTAGTGGACAAATGAGAAGTTAGTTTATTCGATAAATGATTATGTTGATGCTCTTCACCATATGTCAAAGTCTTTTTATAGTTTGGATATAAAATGTAAATTTAGAATAAGATGGAACCAATAACTTTTGATATTTAAATTGTAACTAATTGATCATTTGCCTGTTTTAATATTTGAACAAAATATTTTTTTTACTTGTAAATATAAATATTATATTTACATATATTAATGTATATCATTAAATAAATGTATCAAAATTTTTATTATGTAAAATTTTACAATAAAAAATATCATATGATGCACAATAATTTATAACTTAATGCTTAATGAACCATTTAAAATTCACTCACAAATAATCCTGCACAATTAATTTATTTCCTAATATATAAAGTCTAATTATTTTTTTCTTTAAACAATCAATGTTTTATAGTAAAATTTATCATCAAAATTTACAAACAAATCATATTTCTGACTATCAAATATTTTTTTTAAAAAACTATGTATTTACATAATATATTTTATTTTAAATTCTGACTATCAAATATTTTTTTTAAAAAACTATGTATTTACATAATATATTTTATTTTAAATAATTTTTTTATAATTTTTTAAATAATAATATTTTTTATACCATTCAATCAACCTTTTTTTATATTATCAAATTACTTTTATAAAAAAATAATAATAATAATTTGACCAATGTATCTTTTAAGCAAAAGAAAAATTCAAAATTCCACGTATGAAAATATATCCTTCAAAAAGAGAACCTAACTTTCCTCGAAAGTATAATTTTGTTTTTAGTGCCTTATATTGAATATAACTTAATTTAAGTGATTCACATAAACTTATATGTTTGTTTTTATCATTTAATGCTGAATTCTAGGTAAAACTAACTGAACAAGATTAAGTTAAAATTTATAACTTAGTGTTTAATAAACCATTTAAATCTATTAAATATTAAATCACATTCAAATTGATTTAATATTATTTAAAAATGTCACCTTTTGATACAAATTCAGAACCGCAAAAAAAAAAAAAAAAAAAAAAAAAAAACAACAACAACAACAAAAAGAAATGAACCAGTACCAGAGAGAGACAATACAAACAGCTGACCCTGATCTCTAGGGTTTCATTTTTGACATCTCAAATTTATCAATACAATATGAATCCTTCGTTTCCCATTTCAAGATTTCATTCATTGTAATTTTTTAGACTTTACCCACTTTTTCATTTTAATTATTTCATCTTCAAATTTTGACCTTTTTGGTCTTTAAAAACCTGATCATCATTTTTGTTTTTCATTAGAAATGCATAGTAATTATTCAGCTGTTCCCAAGAATTCATTTGTAGAGTTACAAATACACAATGATTCTCAAAACCGAACATCCCCACAAAAAACCAACATCAAAATGCAAAATTCTGATGAAAAATATGATTCAAATTTCAAGAATTTCGGTGATGGTAAATCCTATAACTGGTCTGGTGTTTTTGGTGCTGTTTTTAACTTAACCACGACGGTTATTGGTGCAGGGATCATGGCATTGCCTGCTGCAATGAAGGTTCTTGGAGTGGTTGTAGGTTTTGTGTTGATTATCTTGATGGGTATTTTGTCTGAAATTAGTGTCGAATTGTTAGTGAGGTTTTCGGCTATCTGTAAGGCAACATCCTATGGGGAAGTTGTGGAATATGCATTGGGTAGGCCTGCCAAGATTTTGTCCGAAATTTTTATAATCATAAACAATGCTGGTGTTCTGGTTGTGTATTTAATCATTATAGGAGATGTCATGTCAGGATCGCTTCATCATATTGGGGTTTTCGATCAATGGTTAGGGAATGGGATGTGGGATCATAGGAAATTTGTGATTTTGATAGTGTTAGTCTTATTTCTTGCACCGCTTTGTGCTCTGGATAGGATTGAATCTTTGAGCACCACTTCAGCTGCTTCTGTAGCTCTTGCTTTTGTGTTTGTTGTGGTTTGTTTTATTATTGCATTTATTAAGCTTGTTGAAGGAAAAATTGATCCTCCTAGGATGATTCCGGACTTTGGGTCAAAGAAGGCGATTTGGGATTTTCTTGTGGTGATTCCGATTATGACAAATGCATATGTTTGTCACTTTAATGTTCAACCAATCTATAATGAGCTACAAGGCCGGTCCCCTGAGAAGATGAACCTTGTTGGAAGGCTTACTACTATAATATGCATTGTGGTTTATTCATCGACAGCCATATCAGGGTATTTACTTTTCGGAAAGGACACTGAATCTGATGTGCTGATAAATTTTGATAAGGATCTTGGGATAAGTTACAGTAGTGCCTTGAATTATATTGTCCGGATTGGTTACATTTTTCACATGATCCTTGTTTTCCCTGTCTTGCATTTTTCACTACGGCAGGCTGTGGATGCCTTGTTCTTTGAGGGATCAGCTCCATTGTTGGAGAGCAGGAAGAGGTCTCTGGCTTTAACAGCGGTGATTCTGGGGTCGATTTACTTGGGTTCTACCATGATCCCCAATATTTGGACTGCTTTCAAATTTACAGGGGCAACAACAGCAGTGTCATTGGGTTTTATTTTCCCTCCTCTTGTGGCATTGAAGTTAAGGAGTCAAGGACCAGGTTTAAGCTCTGGGGAGAAGTTCTTGTCAGGGCTGATGTTAGTATTGGCTATGGTTGTAAGCTTTGCAGGAGTTATTGGAAACATATATATATATAGCATGGAAACCAAGTCTGACTGAGGATCGATCCCCATTAAGTTATTCTGTGAGATTTTTTCACAGAGTTTTAATTTACTTTTGTTTTTCTATTCAGATTTCACAAAATTGAGGTTGTTGATTTTGCTAACAAGTGGAGAGAAAAGCTTGGAAATATCTGATGGCCATGTACACGTTATTGATACAATGTGCATGGTTTATATATTTTTCTTCATAGCACCTGTAATAAGTTGTCTCTCCATTAATTGGAGTATTAACATTTTTTTGCTTTCTAATTACTATATCAATAGCTTGTCCTAGGTTTATTTTTTTTATTTTATATATATATATATAAATGTATAAATACAAGAACAATACTGCCGCTGAAATGAATTTTCGTCTTTATTTTCTTCTAAAAGTTAGGAATTTGAAAAAAAAAAAGTTTTCAATATTTGGAGTGATTGCTTTGATACCTGCTGTGTTTGTTTATCTCGATTTGATTAGCAACTCACATCATTTTATTGCTTGGTTATATGTGAAAGTGAAAATTCAATCTGTTGTGATTATCTGATTATTGAAAAGTATTTTTCGAGGAAAAATCGATTCTATTAGTATAAGAATATACTTTATAAGTATTACAAACTTTACAAAAAACCTCACTCTCTTTTACACTCTCCAAGCTTTATTCACTTGAAGCTTAATGTTTTGGAATGGTTTGAGCTCTCAAATGAGCTCTCTATTATAGTAAAATAGATGACTCAAAAGTCAACAAAATAACAAATCCACCTAAAGCTATTTTGGTGGTTTGCTTCAATTTCTAAAAGGGATGCACCATTGTAAATCTCCCACCTAAAGTTATTTGGAGGCTTGTAATGATGGTGATGAATGTAGCCGCATTTCTTTAATTCTCCCACTCCAACTGCATTTGAAACGATTTTCATCTGACAGCTATCCCGGCTATGTCTCTACACAGCTCTAGCTTGTCCCGAGTAACCACTTTTGTTAACATGGCAGCTTGATTGTCATATGTATGGATCTTCACTAGTCTCAGCAGTTGTTGATTCATCACCTCACATATTCAATGATAGCGAATATCGATGTGCTTCGTCCGGGAATGATACATTGAGTTCTTGCTCAAGTCCAGAGCATTCTGACTGTCACGATGTATCTTGTATTTTGTCTGCTTGATCCATAATTCTTGGAGAAAATGATTTAACCACAACATTTCCTATCCTGCTTATGCTGTTGCAATATACTCAGAATCTGTTATGGATAATGCAATACACCTCTGCAATCTTGACTGTTGCTCCCTCTGCAAAAGTGTAGATGAAACCTGATGTAGATTTTCTACCATCAAGATCTCCTGCCATATCTGAATCCGTAGAGCCTTCCAAGATTGGATCAGCTCATCCATAGCACATATATAACTTCGATGTACCCTTGAGGTACCTGAGAATCCATTTGACTACCTCCCAATATTGTTTTTCTGGGTTAGAGAGAAAACGACTCACTACACCCACTGCGTGAGCAATATCTAGCCTAATACATACCATAACATACATTTGACTTCCAACTGCTGAAGAATATGGCACTACTGACATCTCCTCTATCTCTTTCTTGGACTAGGGACACAGACTCTTGCTCAATTTGAAGTGGTACGCTAGCGGAATGCTGACAGGTTTGGCATTCTGTATATCGAATCTCCTGATTATCCATTCACTATAACTCTCCTATGAAAGCCACAAACTTTTATTTTGTCTATCTCGAACTATTTGCATTCCCAAAATCTGTTGAGCTAGTCCCAAGTCTTTCATGTCGAAAGACTTAGAGAGTTTCTTCTTCAGCTGGCTGATCTTTACTGCATCTTGTCCAACAATCAACATGTCATTTACATATAGTAGAAGAGCAATGAAATTTCCATCCGGAAACTTTTGAAGGTAGACACACTGGTCTGCTGCAGTTCTTTTGTAGCCTTGACTCACCATGACCGAGTCAAGCTTCTTGTACCACTGCCTTGGTGCTTGCTTGAGGTCGTACATGCTCTTCTTCAACTTGCAACTGGTGAAAAGATTTCATCAAAGTCGATTCCCTTTTTCTGTAAGAATCCTTTGACTACTTACCGGGCTTTGTGTTTTACGATATTTCCGTTGCCATCTTTCTTCAGCTTGAACACCCATTTGTTCTTCTGTGCCTTCATGCCTTGCGGGAGTTTGACTATCTCATAAGTATGTTTCTTCTGCAGAGATTCCATTTCATCATGAATTGCATGCAACCATTTTCCTTTGTCTTTATGAGATACAGCTTCTTTGAAAATTTATGGCTCCCCCTCGTCAGTAAGCAAAATATAGTCAGATCCTGAGTATCTGTTTGATGGAATCCAGCCTCGCTTATATCTTCGTACTGGAGGTTCACTGGTTTCTGGAGGTCTATCGTCATCCAGATTTATGGATGATCATGTAGCCTCTGATGGAGTGGGTTGCAGCTCCCCCTGCTCAACACCATATTCCTCCTCTGGTTCTGCTTCTGACATATCATGCACTCTTCATTATCTGTGGCCACTCGTGTTGGTATTGGGGTTGTGTCTGGATTTGAATCAGTTTTTTTAGGATTGGAAGTATAAGATATCTTGAGCTTTTCAATGTCTTCTAATGTTTGGTCTTCAAGAAACACTACATCTCTGCTTCTGATGACATTTTTTTCCTTCAGGTCCCATAACCTGTATTTAAATTCCTCGTCTCCATAGCCTATGAAGATGCATGGAGTAGTCCTTGTATCGAGCTTTTACATGAGCTCATTTGATACGTGTGCAAAGGCTAAATATCCAAATATTCTAAGGTGAGAATATGAAAGATTCTTACCAGACTACAATAACCAGGAAATGACATTGATGTCTACCTTACACCATTAATTGAGAACTTGCAACACCATTAGCATTCTGGTGTTGAGGCGTATGATGCCCACAAAAAAGAGTCATTCAACTTGTGAGATGTGTTGCTATGGACCATAAATGACTTCCCATCATATAGGAACTGGTCTTGGTACACTATAAATGGGTATCATGCATATCCATATTATTGTGAAGACACTATTTCTTGTAGTCTACCTCATCATAAAAAGAATATATACATTGGACATCATCGTTTTCACTCTTCTAGTCATCATTTTCGATATCAGAAAAAGGCATTTTATAATAAAGTAAACAAACGAGGTCCACCTACTCTTTTAACAGGTTGTGATGTTTGGGAAAATGATATATGGATAAAGAATAAATGAGGAAACAGAAAAAAAAAAAAAACAAGAAGTAAAAAAATATTAAAAAATAAACTCTTCAATGTTGGAAGAAGAAGTCAATAACCTTTTATTTGGAATATTGGCAACACTTACTTGTTCGACATCAGTTAGATGTTATGCATATAGAAAAAATGTATGCGGAAGCATCTATAGTACATTGCTCAATATTCTGGAAAAGGCAAAAGATGGCCTTAATTCAAGAAATGATCTTGAAACGTTGAAGATTCAGAAAGAATTAACACATAAGTACTCAAATAATAATCGCTTCTTACACCTTAATGGCTGAGGAAATGTTGTGTTCTGTCTCTCTAACATCCAGCGATAGTTGTTGGACTGGACAACAGGCCTCGAAAAATCGGACTGTGTCTCCCTGATATGGGGTGTATCTTCACCTCTTAACACTCATAATGTTTCCATCGCCCAATAGTGATCAATTTTTCAACCACCTGAAAAATAAAAGAAAAAAATTACAAATAAAAATAAAGAAAATTAGATACAAGTAAAGTAGATAGCTTCAAAATTAATAATGAAAAAATAAATCATCGACAACGACGCCAAAAACTTGATTCGTGATTTGTACACGTACACGCAAGCGCACATATCATACAAGTAATATAAAAATATCGATTGTTGGACAATTGTGACCCATAGCATCACTATTTGTACAGAACATGGTGTTATTGTACAAATTAACTATGTGACAAAGGAAATTGCTATTTTATCATTTGTAATTGGATTACCAAGATACATAAATGATAAAAGTCCATTTGATTAGTTCCGGATTGATAAGATATGAGACAGTATCAATCCATGAAGGTTTAATCATTAAAACATCCCTAGTCGTAGTATTATCGAGATTGGACATCGATAATGCGGAATATACTAGTATTGTACTTGTGCGTGTTATTGCAGCATAACATCATAGTTCTCTTATATTTGGGTATTGGATACTCATGCAAGTGTAATAGGAGGTTGTGTTTACCGATGGTACGGAAACAGCTTCGCTCTGGATATACCCCTCGGAATTCCATTGGTAGTATGACTATGTGTCTATGGAAGTCCGAATCAGGGTAGGTGTATTTGGTCTTAACTTGAGACTTGCATTGCTAATACTTGCGACAATCAATATACTTTGGTTTTGGTCGTCCAATGCTTTAACAGGTTCTGTGTACGCCTCTTCTGGGTATATTGAGAATCGTAGTGTATTGGGTGTGATGTCAAGATGGAAGTATCACTCCAGTCATATTGGAGATGATGATCATTTAGGATACGGAACTGGTGCTCTTATATGCTGCAGCTATCGGGATAATATGACAAGGTCATAGTTATCTGATTGTAGAGACTAGTTACCAAAGATCCGATATGTACTTCGTACGGGGCAGACACAATTCCAGCCTCAGGCCTAGCATGTGACATCCGATACTGGATCGCAATACACAATACTAAGTATACTACGCCTGATATAGATTACATATTCCTTTAAGAATATTTCTGGAGAATTGGGTAGACACGATACTTTGCTAGAAGCCAACCATATCTTGTAAATCGGTAAAAACGTAGTACTAGGTACGTACGTGTTCGGATAGTCCGACGACTGGATTTACTACCAACATATCAGGGGATCTCATGGGTCGCTTCCTGAAAATTTACTGCCAACATATCCGGGGATCTCATGGGTCGCTTCCCGAAGATTCACCGATGACGTATGACTCGCACATTATTAATCTGGGATTAATTAGTAGAGAGAGAAAATTAATCTGGGATTAATTAGTAGAGAGAGAAAATTAATCTAGGATTAATTACGGAGATATTTTATCTGCGATAAAATACTATTTAAAGAGAGAGAACGATTAATTTAGAATTAATCGATAAAATAATATATTCGATATATTAAACGAAATTAGATTTCGACGCGGAATTAAAATTAGATTTTAATTCGGGCGAACGAGTTAATTTAGAATTAATTCGCTAGCGACGTGAATAATAATTTTGCTAGGCATAATTATTTAATTAAATTTGATTTAATTACGTCGTAACGAAAAATTCATTAATTCGGAATTAGAAAACCTGAGCCCGAGAGTGTTTGCGGGCCCACTCACATTTCGAATCGAGTGGGGCCTACAAGTCACATCATGCGTCACATCACTAGTCAACTTTATCACTTTAATGTGATGGAAGTTGTTGGTTGATGGTTGAGTGCAAAACACTCAAATGTGATAGTTCGAATGACTAATACCATTTATTTAATTTTTGGTATATCATTTTGAATTGATTTTTGAAATCAAAACAACCAACACAATTCCTTTTTCTTCTCTCCATCCTCACGGCACTTGGTGTCTTTTCTCTCAAAATTTCCTCTAAATGCCGAGAGCAACAAGGAGAAAAGGAAAGAATTTGTGGTAAATTTTTCCAAGATGCTAGCACATTCAAAGGGTCAAACAAATGTGATAGGGAAACTCGTTCATGAGCATGGAATCCATTCTCAAAGCTTGGAGCTTGAAGATCAAACATGGAACACAAAATAGGGGCATGGCCGAGAGCTTCAAGGAAGGAGCATAAATTTTTTTTTGTGTTCTACGCATCGCAAATCCGATCAAAGTGAGTATTTCCGTAACTTTACTTTGTTGTATTCGCACTTTTCATCGCTTAAATTGATATTGGTTTGACCTAGAAAACCCAACAATGGTATCAGAGCCTTGATTAAGCATGGAAATGATATGATTTTTTGATTCAATAATGTTAGACATGTGTTGGTGATAATAAGCATGATTAATTATGTAAATTGCTATTTTGGAAATGTTAATTTGACTAATTAATTATGGCTAATACACTTTAAATAATTTAATTGTGATATTTGGAATATTGTGATTAAATTGGTTGGGCTAAATTTGGAATTGGGCTAATAAAGTTGTATTTGGGCTTAATGGACTTGGGCCAAGTTCGGTTTAGGTTAATTGGTTGGATCCAATTGGGCCCAAAACCATATCTATAAAGTCCAAATATAATATAATGGACCTTTAAAATTTTAATTGGGCCTAATGGGCCTAAATTGATATTTGGCAAAAAGGTGATTCCTTTTTGGTTTTTGGTTGCCAAAATCCATGCCTTATAAATTAATTGAAAGCTCATTGGACTTTAATTAAATTGACATTGGATGTTAATTGGGCTTTAAGACCCGTTAAGATTAGATTTAGAATCTAAGTCGCAAAGGCTTATTAATAAAAGTGTAATTATTTAATTTGGAATTAAATAAAGAATTAGTATTGAATACAAATTAAATTGGGTTTAATGTTGTAGTTTGATATAATTCAAGAATTCGTACTTTGAGTACTTATTCTTAGAACGAGTTTGACTCGCGCAAATCAAATCGTTGTTTGAACATTGGATGATCATTAATTTCATATTAATTAATTGGATTAGATTGATTGATAACATTCTTTGTGTGAATACATGGATGTGATGTATGAATAATGTATATCGGATAGATATTAGATGGGTGAGGAACAAGTTGTTTTAAATATCCATCAGCATATCATTATTAATTTATTTATCGCGCCTTATTATGCTTTTAGAATGCATGCTTAAGGGTGTATGATGAGACCTAATCAAAGATAATTAATTGGTTGCCAATTACGCGAAAAACCCTCAACATATATTAAGCGTTTTTCCTTCCATTGAATGATTCATTCTCAAGATCCAAGATTGGCACTGGTTTGTTGGCCAAAGTCAAGACCTTTGTCCATCACGGATGTGTTTGAATCATGAAGGCTTTGTTCTATATCACATGTCTTGTCCAAGTTGTGATTTGTTGGTCAAAGTCAAGATCACTTATTGTCCATCGACATTGATTACGAAGCTTTCCAACGTCAATGGGTCCCGCTTAACTGGAATCATTAAGTTTGTTGTGCCAAAGCCAAGGCTTAATTGATTTAGAGGAAAAAGGTTAGGAAATATATTGGATATATTGGCATATATTAGATATGTGTTTCAGACTTGGATGTCCACCTACTGGATCTAGGAATTGGATGAGATCCAATTGATCTTAGAGATCTACCTAGTTAAATATCATACAGCTTGTTGGCCAAAGTCAATGTTGTGTGTTATTTAACGGGATCCTAGCCCACTAGGAAACAAGGTTTCCCGAGTACTTAACAGAGGGTTAGAGGCTCGCCGAAAAATAGTGGGAGGCAAGTATTAAATTTGCAATTTCGTTTAGATACTTGCCAATACGCGCTCATTTCAATTTTTCGTCATTAATTTAAATAAATATATTAGTTGAACTAATATTTAATCGTTGTTTTAAATTAAACAGTAGAACTGTATTCAAACTATTTCAATTTATAGTTGATTATATAATTGGATTATAGTAATCAATATATTTGAATTTAACTAATCAAATTATAGTTGATTATATAGTTAGACTATAGTAATCATTATATTCAATAGTACCTGAAATCGTTGATTGGATAGTTGAACTATAGCAATCAAGATAACTGAAAGATTAGCGTTTAAAACATAATCTTGGGAGGAAATGTCTTTAAGCGGCTTTAATTTTTCAAATTGGGAATAAAACCTCAGGATAGTCTTGGGAACTGATGAGTTGATTTATTTGATAGAGAAACATCTCGGGCCTAAGCCCGGAGTTGAGCAAATAATAGAAAATGATCTTTGGAAGATTCATGTGATGATAACTTTAGTGCTCAATCATTTATGCTTAATGCAATGACACTTTAATTTCGTTGTCAAAATTAAGGATTATATCATTATAACATGATGTTGAAATTAAAGATCTTCATAGATCTTAGAAGTACAAATTGCTTAAGAAGCTCTTTAGCTCGTGTATGTCAGAGGGTACTAGGTGTCGCAGATGATTTCTGACATCGATCAGCTAGGTTAGCTGGGCATTACCTATGTGGCCGAGACTACCAAAGATTTGATCTTATAGTCTCTACCCGAAAGCTGGGGCATGTTCATTATGAACCAAGAGTAAACTCTTGAAGAGTTGATGGCTATGCTCTAGGAGGCACACCCAGAGCTTCTAAAATGGGCAAAGGCAAAATCATCACAGTCTTCTAGGAAGACAAATGACATATCCCAAGATGTCTACCTAAACTGTGGCAAACGGGGTCACTGAAGCGTGACTGCCGTATGGACAAGGCAGACATGAATGAAGTGAAGACGGGGCAAGGCTCCGACTTCAAGTAAGTTTGTCATAAACATGTTCACTACTGGTTTCAAAATTGGGTTTTTGATACTAAGTGTTGTGCGTAAATATGTACTGATGTGCGAAATCTGCTGATAAGCAGTAGACTGACTTTAGTTGAGATCAACTTGTGAGTCAGAAACATGACGAGAGTCGCTGTTTTAACCGTAGAAACCTAAGTTTTGGAACTGCCCTTGGGGCATGTACCTGAATTAGGAAACTGTTATAATGTAACTAGTTTGACTAGAAACATTATCTCTATATCAGAGTATAACTCGTTGCGGGTATACCTTTATATTCTAGAACACTAAAGTGTTTCATTTTATAAAGATGATATTGAGATAAACACATTAGATTTGAATAACATTATTTATATTTAGAATATAAATGAATCTCAAACATATGACATGAGAAACAAATAGCTCAAACTGAATTAATCAGTTGAGACTTATTTGTGTCATTGTTGTCTGGGACACATTAAACAAGACTCGTATATCCACACTTTCGAAGAGTAGGTACTAGGACAAATTTGATTCTAATCAAATGATGTCTACGAATCTAGTTTATTAGGCAAAGTGCCTAAAAGACCTTTTACTTGGTAAAAGTGCAAGTGCCACCGATCTGTTAGCCCTCATTCATAGTGATGTAAGTGGGCCCATATCTAGCTAGGCTAGAGGTGGATATGAATACTTCATAACCTTTACGGATGTGGGATCGCATTATGGTTATGTGTTTCTTTTGAAACATAAATCGAAAACTTTTGATAAATTCAAAGATTTTCGACACGAAGTAAATTGAAAGATCGGCTAAAGTATTAAACCATCACGATTGGACCATGATGAAAATAATTAAGCAATAAGTTTCTCAATTACCTGAAAGAGTATAATATTCTTTCACAGTGGACTCCTCTCGGAACACCTCAATTTGATGGTGTGTCCGAACTGAGAAACTGAACCTTGTTGGACATAGTAAGGTTAATCATGAGTCGCTCTGAGCTACCATTTTCCTTCTAGGGATACGCATTAAACAGTGCAAAACTTATTTTGAATAAGGTTCCATAAAAATCTTTTTGACAGACTTCATATTAGATATGAACAGGAAAGAAACAGGGTTTTCTCATTCCTGAAGATTTGGGAATGCTAGGCAAATGTTTGGATGATACAAAACTAGAACCCAAATCGGATAAGTGCCTAAATTGTAGGTTATCATAGGGAAACCAAAGTATAATACTTATACAACTCACAAGAGAACAATGTAATTGTTGCTCGTCATGCGGTTTTCCTAAGAGGAATACATATATGCAGTGGTAAGTGGGAGGAAAGTAAAACTCGATGAAAATCGGAGTAATATTGTTCAAGGCACCGATTCCTTAATGGAACACAAACAGTTCATTAGGGTTGAAACTGTACCAATAATCTTCGAATACACAAGAACCGCGTAAGTCGGAGAGAGTCAGAAAACAACCTGGGAGGTTTGGGTTTCTGATCTCACCTCAAGTAGATGTCAATCTTATTGAGGAAGACAAACCGACTACGTACAAGGAAATGATACAAGGTATCGACTCCCTATTATGGCAAAGTGCCATGATATCTGAAATGGATTCCATGTATACCAACCAAGTTTGGACACTGATTGTTGTACAGAAAGACATTGTGCCTATTGGTACTATATAATTCTTCAAGGAAGACATATATGGATGGCAACATACCAACGTACAAAGCTAGGCTTGTAGTGAAAAGGTATCGTTATCAACAATATGTCAATTACGACAAAACCTTTTATCTGTTGCCATGGTTAAATCCATTTCTATAATGCTTGCTGATGCTGCATGTTTCATTTATGAAATATGGCAGCTGAACGTCAAAATTGTTTTCCTTAAATGGAAACCTTTTGGAGGATGTTTACAAAATCATGACGGTTTTGTTGTACCAAAACAAGCAAACAAGGTTTGCAAGTTAAATCAATCCATTTATGGATTGAAGCAAGCATTGCGTTCTTGGAACTATCGTTTTGATGTAATCATAATGGTGTATGATTTAATTCAAAAATGAAATAATTCTTGTGTATATAAGAGGGTTAGTGGGAGCACACTGACAATGATTATCCTACATAATGATGATATATCATTTCTTGGAAATGACATTCCCATAAAACAATCGGTGAAAGCTTGGCTTTCATGAAAAATTCTCCGTAGACTACTTGGGAGAGAGAACCTTTATTCTAGGAATAAAGATCTACTAGGATAGATCTAAAAGTTGTTGGCACTCTCTGAGAACTCGTACATTGAAATAAATATACGCGACCTGGTGTCTTATATGTTTTGAGCACATGGAGTCACAATCAGGCCAATCCAAGTGATAGTCACTGGATTGATGTTAAGAACATCCTTAAGTATCTTAGATGATCTAAGGATGCTTTCTTAAGCTATGAAGGAGGAGAACTTGAAGTGACTGGGTTCACTACTGCAAGTTTCCAAACCGATAAAGAATGACTATAAGTCGTAATAACGGTACTATATAGTTTGAATAATGGGACATTGAGCTGCAAATCTTCCAAGCAATATACTTGTAGGACACAGGAACTGGGCGACACATGTTGTTCCAGGCTCGCGGCCTAGTTGGGAGTACGAAGTAGCCCGCGGGGGACTAAACCGGAGAATGATGGAGTCGCCATCCGGTGTGAACATGGACAAAGATTTAAGGCCGCACTCACCCCTCGCAAGGGAAGACCTCAAACCGTTGGGTTCAGAATGGTCCATTACTTATGGCACTTGTAATGAAATGGTTTGTGCAATAATTTAACCAAGCCTAAGCAACATTTATTTCCAAGGATAATTTACTCCTAAGTTCGCATGCATAAGTACAAGGCTCATATCTAAGTTTGCATATAACCTATGTCCGAATTTGCATATAACATATTTGCATATAATCTATGTCCGAATTTGCATACAACCTATTTTCATATAATCTATATCCCAATTTGCATACAATCTATTTGCATATAATCTATGTCCCAATTTGCATACAACCTATTTGTATATAATCTATGTCCGAATTTGCATGCATAAAAATAAATTGAAATACGGCAAGCATACAACTTCATGAACATGTTGAATGGATGAATACAGAAGCATAAGTAGATAACTACCATGTAAACATGCATCATGGAAACAAACATGTGATCTTGTGAACACAATAAATGACTAACTGCGAGAACATGAACAATCAAAAAGGTAAATGACAAAATAAGTAACCATGCATGCGATGTGATGGAAGATGGCCTGTTTACCATGGGTGTTCGTGCGGCGTTCGTAGTCGCGTTCGAACGGTAAACAAAGGTTCGCGTTCGAGTAGCGTTCGTAAACACGTTCGAACGAACTGAGACAGAAAACATGCGTTCATGCGGCGTTGTGAAATGCGTTCGAACGGGGTTACAACAGTGACCTCCAAAATGAAGTAAACAACATGACACATACGTGAACGGATGAATAGATGACACCCAATAAATAATAACAGCTAAAAGGCGCGGCAAAGCATCGTGGTAAATGATTTTACCCCTCGACATAGAGGACCTTTAATCCAACTTACTAAGCCCATGCGCTAATAACATAATGCATGTAAAAAATAAAGACAACAATATTGGACTTCGTATACCCGATTGAACACATCTTACATTCAACCGAATATACGTCATTCGGCGCGGCGAAGCATCGTGGTAAAGGATTTTAACCCCTCGAAATGGAGGACCTTTAATCCAACTTACTAAGCCCATGTGCTAATAACATAATACATATAAAAAAAAGACAACAATATCGGACTTCATAAACCCGATTGAACACATCTTACATTCAACCGAATATACATCATCCATCACGGCCCTCCACATGGAGGACCTTTAATCCAACTTACAAAGCCCATGCGCTAATAACATAATGCATATAAAAAATAAATACAACAATATCGGACTTCGTATACCCGATTGAACACATCTTACATTCAACCGAATATACATCATCCGGCGCGGCAAATCATCATGGTAAAGGATTTTAACCCCTCGACATGGAGGACCTTTAATCCAACTTACTAAGCCCATGCGCTTTATCTCATCATTACACAAATGAATAACATGCAGAAATTAAATAACGGATAATAAACAACAAGATAAAATAAATCGAAATATATGTCGTTTGCTCGAGTGGTACATGGAGTTGTATCCCAAGTACAGACCACACTACCGTCCATTCGGATTCGGCTACGGAGTTTACGTCTGGGTTTCCATCCTATATACCACAAGAGGCGACACATTTTCCATTTTATTCAAGGGCCACAACACACATCATTCCACAATACTCATGCACATAAAATTCAATAAATAATAAAAATACAAATGAAAATAGATGTGAAAAGTGCCATAAGGTCTAACCTTTTATGTCGACTTTCGGAGGCGCGTTACAAGGCCGTCGGAAGGGTTAATACTCTGTAACTTTTTTGGTTCACTGGTTTGCGTCTCTTCTCACTGTTTTCACTTCTCGGTGTGGGGTTGGTGCTCAGAGCGCCAATTCCCGGTTGTATTTCTGTTAAATACTTCTGTAAAACATTATTATTATGAATAATATATGCAGTTTCTATAATATAATCTATCTTTCTATATGGTAAAGACGTAATGACCTTAGAATGATTAGTCATGGTACAGTTGCAAAAGCGTCGCAACAGACATTGAGTCGTATCATGACGTTGTCATTCTCAGACAGTTCCTGGTCAAGGTTTACACTACTTGGTCAGTATAGTAAACCCGTTGAGACTGGTACATGTCGTATGCTGGAATATATGATTCCAATGGTTTCTCAATGAACCATTAGTCTTGGAGACTAGTATAGACGTGTAGGTGTTTATAGCGGATAAACACTGAACGACTCACCGAAGATTCTTAATGGATGGTACACCAGCGTCAATAAGAATCTTCTTGGGTTGAGTAGCACTTGTGATTCTTAGACTTGAGATGCCATTGTGGGCACATGAGACATCTTCTATACTTAGACGGCAGTCACGTCACCGATCTATTTAGATCAGACCTCCGCCTGTTCGTTGGGTGTAGATAGATCCTCAGGGTGTCCTATGTGTATCATATAGGATCCGTCAGTTCTGTGTACCAGAGCATAGGTAGTCCATATGATTAGCAATCAGATAAAACCATGGGCCCGTGGTAAGTTTAGAAGCTAGTTCTAAACATTCTTTTTGAGATTGCTAATGGAATAGTCGACTGGATAATCCCGATAGAGATTTGACGTTTACATCTATATCTCTGGGATTTATCCGGATACCTGTGACGGAGGAATTATACATTTGCGATGACCTCGACCTGTATGGTTCAGCGAGATTATCCGTGATCGTCATAATCTACGGGTGGATAGATTATGGACACGAAATTAGATTTTGTGACGGATATACCTGAACCTAGAGAGTCTCAATAATGAAACATACTCGTTGAGCACTAGAGCAACATAAATAAATAATATTGATTATTTATAAAGTCGTTTAATGGTTAAACGCAAGATACATGCTAAAGAGACTAGATAGTCATTTCCTTAATTATTGGTATTTACATTTAATACTTGATTAATTTAAATACACATTAATTAATAGTCAAAATGAGTTATTTGACTTATTTCCTAAATGAATATATGTTTTTAATATTTAATGTAAATATTATACATATATTTAATATATTTGTATTTGATTAATTAATTAATTATTTAATTGTTAAATGATTAAATTAATTAAAATATAAATATCTTACATTAGGATAATTAAAGTAAATGACATTAGTTGCTTTTGTTGACCAAAATAAATATCTAATAAAGTAGTTTATAAGATATTTGTGCAAGTTGATATAATGATAATTGAAATGAAATTGAAATTACAATTTCTTGCATTTGGTATATGCAATTTCGGCCAAGGCATATTTTTGCCTTAATATAAATTTTTTTCATTTTCATTTCATTAAGTTAACCTAATACACTTTATCAAAATAAACTCCATTGAAGAAAGGCAAAGGAAGCTTGAGAAAAGAAAGACAAAATCAAAGATAGCTTGGAATTTAGTAAGTTTTTCCAACTTACTATTAGAGAGGAATATGTTCCTTAGGTTCAAGGATTCAACATGTGATGTTCTTAGATTATTTATTTCTTTATTTCTTTGTGTTTTTGTTGGTGGAAGTTTGATAGAAGTGTTGAGCATGTATGGTGAAGGAAACTTGTGACTATTGTAGTTGTAAGGATTCTTTTAAGGTTTGAAACCATGTTGCTAATCTAGAGTTATTGACCCACTCTTAAATGAACTAGATTTGATCTTGAGTTGTTTCATTGTGTTGAGACTTGGATTGGATGGAAGAATGATGATTGAAGTAATTGATTTAATGTATTTGGTCTAATTTGTCCAATTTGAGGAAATTGAAAAATTAGGGTTTTTAACTAATTCCAAATTTGGGGGTTTTCATATATGTTGAGAATTGGGTGTGTATATGATGCATGCAAAGTTTCATGTTGATTGGATTTCATTTGGATGAGTTTTGAAGCATGAAATGACCAAATGGTCAACTTGGGCACCAAATGGTGCTCTCGGCTTTGTGAGGAATAAATGGGGATTTTGGTTGCTTTGGTGTTTTGATGTTTTGAACATCATAAGTTCATCCTAGAAATTATTAGAATCATTCAAAATGATTGGATCAATTTCGGACTAAAACGGACAAAAATACAAAGCAAGGGTAATTTGGTAAATTCACTTAAAATTGTTTTATTGAATTTATTTTCATAATTTGATTATTGGAATATTAAATAAATATTTTTATTTAATTAATCCGAGAAAAAGTTTTGAAATCTGAAAATCGGATTTTCACCGCTTCCGCTGCGTTACCGATTCACCCCCTAAATAAACCCCATTCACTCGGGATGTTGTTTTCCAATGTTTCACTGCTATTTTTGCTGCTGTTTTTCAGTCACTGTTTTAGGGTAATTCTGGACTATTTTGGTCTCAGTTTTGGCACATTTTTGGGCTATTTTCAGAGTTATTTATTCACTGTTTTGGCTGTGTGTATGGGCTGTTTCTGTGTGGTTTTAAGGTGGTTTTCGGGACTTTTTTGGGCGTGAGATGGAAGCAGTTTGGGCGTGCGATGGAGGGCTGCCTGTGAAGGTTGCAGTGGCATGTTTTAAAGGATGCATGTGAGGGGTTTTTTTATGTTGATTTAGCGGTGAGAAGCTGTGAATGGTTGCTATGAGTGTATTGGTGCTAAGGAGAATGGGTGTATGGCTACGTGTGGCTACGTGTTCAGCAATTTGTGAGTGACGGAGGGCTGCTGCCTGAGTGTGTTTATTCTCGGTGATGGGCTATTAGGTGGCTAGCCATTGTCGGTTTGATGGGGGTTATTTCATGGCAGTGTATGCTGTGACTCTAAGGGACATGCAATGTGCCATCTCGTGGCTTAGTGTGTGGGCTGTGTGAGTAAGAGAGCCGAATGAGTGGAGGCCATTAGGGTCTTAGGTTCGTTGCAGAGAGGGATTAGGGTTTTGGTTCTTTTATATTTTTCTTGTGACTTGGTTTTTGGTTGCTGTCGTGGAGGGCTACTGTTTTTGTCTTGGTTTACTGTTGCCAAGAGAAGCTAAGTGTGGCTTTTTGTGTTCAGTTGTAGGTGGCTGGTTTTGTTGATGATTTGTTCGGTTAGTGAAGAGCTGGGCGTTTGTTGAATTATCGTGTCAGTGTGGAGAGAGAGGAGAGGCTGCCGAGTGAAATAGAGAATGAGTGTTTCAAGAGATTATGGTTTATTGTTTTCATGCATGTCGTGAGGAGTCTAGGGGGGAAATGGTTGATTCAAGTTATATTTTATAGTTAGGGTTGTGCATAAATTTAAAAGGAAACAAATGTGTGTGTGTCTAATTTAATTATTTAAGGCAAGAATTATATATTTTGGTGGGGAATTTCTTTAAATTGGTGAGAGATTTTTGTAAATTAGGAATTGATTTATTTAAATTAGGAATTTAATTTAATTAGATTTTAATTTAATTTCAATTTAATTGGTTTTAATTTAATTTCATTTAATTTTTGATATGTATTTTAAATGCTTTAATTATTTTTGGATTGGGCTTGGGTGAGATGGGTTTGGTGTGTGTCTTAGTGATGGTTTGGGCTGAGGATGTGTTTTAAAACAGAGGTCCAACAAGCGAGCCTGAGGCTAAACAAGCGAATAAAATCTAGCAAAAATACTGATTCTCTTCCGACGTCCGCTTCGCGCGACTTCCTCGACTTTAAAGGTAGTGTCTCCAAATGAGACTCATCATAGGGACTTATATGCAAAAATGTAGTGCCTACAATACTGTTGCTGAATAAACAACAAAAACGGAATATTGCTACAGCTGAGGCAACAATAGAAGCCATTTGGATCTATAATAATCCTAATCAGATTAGGAGTAGTTCTGTTAGCAGCTGAGCTAGGCTACAGCACAGGCTAAAGAATTAATGGTCTCATCAATGATCCAAGTATATACTTCAACTATTCACCTGATTCGTTCGGATCATACATCGTGGCGATGTGATGATCGAATAAATCGCATCAGATGATAACTTTGCAAATCAGCCGACGAAAGTATTTTCTCAGCAGAAGTTTGAGCGAACCGTACATAGTTTAAGTGTAAGACACTTGAGTGATTGGCTATAGGCCAAGTGGGAGATTGTTGGACAATTATGACACATAGCATCACTATTTGTACAGAATATTGTGTTGTTGTACAAATTAACTATGTGACAAATGAAATTGCTCTTTTATCTTTTGTAGTTGGATTACCAAGATACATAAATGATAAAAGTCCAAATGATTAGTTCTGGATTGATAAGATATGAGACAATATCAATCCACGAAGGTTTAATCATTAAAACATCTTTAGTCGTAGTATTATCGAGATTGGACATCGATAATGCGGAATATACTAGTATTGCACTTGTGCGTGTTATTGGAGCATAACGGCATAGTTCTCATATATTTGGGTATTGGATACTCATGCAAGTGTAATATGAGGTTGTGTTTACCGATGGTACGGAAACAGCTTCGCTCTGGATATACCCCTCGGAATTCCATTGGTAGTATGACTATGTGTCTATGGAAGTCTGAATCAGGGTAGGTGTATTTGGTCTTAACCTGAGACTTGCATCGCTAATACTTGCGACAATCAATATACTTTGGTTTTGGTTGTCCAGGGCTTTAACAGGTTCTGTGTACGCCTCTTCTGGGTATATTAAGAATCTTAGTGCATTGGATGTGATGTCAAGATGGAAGTATCACTCCAGTCATAGTGGAGATGATGATCACGTAGGATACGGAACTGGTGCTCTTATACGCTGCAGCTATCGGGATAATATGACAAGGTCATAGTTATCCGATTATAGAGACTAGTTACCAGAGATCCGATATATACTTCGTACGGGGCAGACACAATTCCAGCCCCAAGCCTAGCATGTGACATTCGATACTGGATCGCAATACGCAATACTAAATATACTACGCCTGATATAGATTACATATTTTTTTAAGAATATTTCTGGAGAATTGGGTAGGCACGGTGCTTTGCTAGAAGCCAACCATGTCTTGTAAATCGGTAAAAATGTAGTACTAGATACGTACGTCTTCGGATAGTCCGACGACCGAATTTACTGCCAACATATCCGAGAATCTCATGGGTCGTTTTCCGAAGATTCACCGATGACGTATGACTCGCACATTATTAATCTGAGATTAATTAGTAGAGAGAGAAAATTAATCTAGGATTAATTAGGGAGATATTTTATATGGGATAAAATATTATTTAAATAGAGAGAACAATTAATTTGGTATGAATCGATAGAATAATATATTCGATATATTAAACGAAATTAGATTTCGACGCGGAATTAAAATTGGATTTTAATTGGGGCGAACGAGTTAATTTAGAATTAATTCGCTAGCGACGTGAATAGTAATTTTGCTAGGCATGATTATTTAATTAAATTTGATTTAATTACGTCGCAACAGAAAATTTGTTAATTCGGAATTAGCGAACCCGAGCCCAGGAGTGTTTGCGGGCCCACTCGCATTTCGAATCGAGTGAGGCCCACAAGTCACATCTTGCATCACATCACTAGTCAACTTTATCACTTTAATGTGATGGAAGTTGTTGGTTGATGGTTGAGTGCAAAACACTCAAATGTGATGGTTTGAATGACTAATACCATTTATTTAATTTTTGGTATATCATTTTGAATTGATTTTTGAAATCAAAACAACCAACACAATTCTTCTTTCTTCTCTCCATCCTCACGGCACTTGGTGCCTTTTCTCTCAAAATTTCCTCTCAATGCCGAGAGCAACAAGGAGCAAAGGAAAGAATTTGTGGCAAAATTTTCCAAGATGCTAGCACATTCAAAGGGTCAAATAAAGGTGATAGGGAAACCTGTTCATGAGCATGGAATCCATTCTCAAAGCTTGGAGCTTGAAGATCAAACATGGAGCACAGAAGAGGGGCATGTCCGAGAGCTTAAATGAATGAGGAAAATTTTTTTTTTTTGTGTTCTACGCATCGCAAATCCGATCAAAGTGAGTATTTCCGCAACTTTACTTTGTTGTATTCACACTTTTCATCGCTTAAATTGATCTTGGTTTGACCTAGAAAACCCAACATCGATCCCACGAGGACTTATTTCTGCCGATTCTATTTATTTACAATTTTCTAATTGTTGTGAGAAGGGAATGATTGTTGATTTGGTTGGTTGAAGTTGGATTTACTAAATAAATAAATGAATAAAAAGACAAAATAAAATACTAAAGAAAATAATAAAAAACAAAACAAAACATCTAGGGTTGTGAATCCACACAATATTATTCTAATAATGAATTGATTCTCTTATACATGTGTAATATATTAGTTTGTTAACCTGGAACACGAAGATATGCATAAGTCTCTGTCGATGGTCGAATGCAAACACCCAAAGTAACCCAATTAACTATATCTCTATATTAACTAAGTTACCCGAATTCATTAAGTTCAAGTTCCAATTATGGCTACCCACGACCGACAGGTATGTGTCTATCCTGTAAGGAAATCCCCCCTAAAGTGAGATCATGTGCTATTGAATCTAAGGCTGAAACATAGAATCCCTTCGTCAAGTTCATTCTACATTTACCCCATCAATCTTATTGGTGATCAGACAACAAGAAGCATTAAGATTAAGATTCAATAAACAAGCCTAATGTATTACCCATTATATTAGAAAATCAGTTATTAAACTCATGAATATTGTGCTTCATCATTTCCCTAGATAAAAATAAAATATCTGGGTTAGAGGATCTACCTTTAATATTTCAAACCTAGGAATCTCACTTTTTATAATATATAAACTGACAATATTACCTAGTTAATTTATATTAGGTATTAATCATGTCAAAACATATAAAACCAGCCATATAGGTGGTATTCCATTTTAGTCTAATTAAACCAGCCATATAAGCGGTATAGTTTGTCACACAAAACCGACCATATAGGCGGTAATCCAATTTTATATTTAAACCGACCATATAGGCGGTATCATAGTCTGCCATTAATTAATCCAGATTATTAGACCAGCCATGTAGGCGGTAATAATTTATATATTATTATTTAAGTGAGATTACCTAAATTATTATATTAAAGGTTTCATCCTTTTACCACAGGGAAAATAAATTAGCTAGACATAAAAGAAAATAAAAATAAAAAAACTATTATTACTAGAAATAAAAATACATAAATAAAATTACAGAAAATAAACACACACGATACATTCCTCATATCCTTAGAAAGAACCTTAAGGAAAATATGAAATTTACAAATGAAATGGCTTGGTATTTATAGGCAAGGAAAAGGCTTCCACCAATTTCTCCACCAAACGGTCCATCAAATACTCCACCAACACTCCACAAAGCACTCCACCAAATAGACCCGGCCAAGGTTCCGGTTCGGAACCGGAACCGAACCGGAACCGAACCGGTTGGAACCGGAAGGTTCCGGTTCCGGAACCGAACCGGAACCTGACCGGTTCGGTTAGGGTTCTTACCCTGACCGAACCGGTTGGAACCGCTGGAACCGAACGGTTCCAGCGGTTCCAACGGTTCCAACCGGAACCGTACGATTCCGGTTGGAACCGGAAGTAAAAAAAAAAAAAAAAAAAATTTCTTGGAACCGTAAGGTTCCACAAGTAAATCTCAATTTTTTTAATTAATAATAATGACTTAATGAGGTTTAAAATTGCAATACTAAAACATGAATGTCCACATCCTTTTTATAACCAACTCTTGGTTATTGACTTCTTTATATAAGCGATGTGGGACACAATAGCCAAGTAACAAATATCCCACATCGCTTATATAAAGAAAGCACTAGCAAAGAGTTGGCTATAAAAAGGATTATATGTTAAAAGAATTTTATAAAAAAAAATTCTATACAAATGATGTTATAGTATGAAAAAACATTACGATTATAGAATTTTTTTTATTTTTTAAAATTTATTATTAAAAAAAAAAAAAAAAAAAAAAAACCGAAAGGGGAACCGTTAACCGAACCGGAACCGACCGGTTCGGTTCCGGTTCGGTTTACGGTTCCGGTTCCACACTTGTGGAACCGTGAACCGGCCGGTTCGGTTCGGTTCCGAACCGGAACCGAACCGGCGGCCAGGTCTACCACCAAACACTCCACCAAATACTCCATCAATTTTTATTTTTGATAATGACTTTAGTAATTTATTTTTCATAAATTTTGGTCATGAAAACTTCAGAATTCGAAAATCTTATGAACATCAAAGTTGTAGATTTTTTAGTCTTCCTTAATCTGAAACTTGAATCACCTCAATCCGATATAAGAATAAAAAGTTTTGGTGAAAATAATAAAATTGTGCAAAGTTGAAATTTCTGAAATTGTACTCCGTTAGAACACCATTTCAAGTTTCCAACCTCCAAAATCCAAATATCAAGTCCAGGTTTTGCCTTTCTTTGTTCCATATTGCGTCCTGATTGATTTCATTGAGTCCCAATTTTATTTTATTTGTAAAATAAATAAAAACACATCAAAATGTTCATCAAACTCGAGAAAATATACAAAATATTAAGTTAAAGGGGTGGTAAATATTGATATATTTTCCGCTCATTACACCCCCAAACCTAACATTTTGCTAGTCCTCAAGCAAAACAAACAGAAAAAAAATGAAATAAACAAATAAGACTAAATTAATCTAAGCCATTTTCGTAGGGATCACGGTTGCATTTAGCGTTTGTAACAAGCCTTTAAACCCCTAGGTGTCCCTAGTAGACGAGTTGTAGTCTCGTGAGGGTTTACATCGATGATCCCCACAAACGTTAATAAAATACACACAAAAGCAAAAAGACAAAAGAAATAAAATAAAATAAAAGCTATAAATACAATGTCCTCAGAGAATGTCTAGCAACAAAGTTAAAGGAACCTTCAAAATGTTGGACAGTTATGACCCATAGCGTCACTATTTGTACAGATCATGGTGTTGTTGTACAAATTAACTATGTGACAAAGGAAATTGCTCTTTTATCATTTGTGATTAGATCACCAAGATGTATAAATGATGAAAGGTCCATATGATTAGTTCTTGGATTGAGATGATATGAGACAGTATCAATCCATAAAGGTTTAATCATTAAATATCCATAGTCAGAGTATTATAGAGATTGGACATCGATAATGCGAAAAAGACTAGCATTTGCGTTGTGAGGGCATAACGACATAGTTCTCATATATTTGGGTATAGGATACTCATGCAAGTGTAGTAGGAGGTTGTGTTTTACCGATGGTACGGAAAACAGCTTCGCTCTGGATAGACCCTTCGGAATTCCATTGGTAGTATGACTATGTGTCTATGGAAGTCCGAAATCAGGGTAGGTGTATTTGGTCTTAACCTGAGACTTGCACCGCTAATACTTGCGACAATCAATGTACTTTGATTTTGGTCGTCCAGGGCTTTAACAGGTTCTGTGTACGCCTCTGCTGGGTATATTGAGAATCGTAGTGTGTTGGGTGTAATGTCAAGACGGAAGTATCACTCCAGTCATAGTGGAGATGATGGTCACGTAGGATACGGAACTTGTTCTCTTATGTACTGCAGTCATCGGGATAAAATGACTAGGTCATGTTTATCCGATTATAGAGACTAGTTACCAGAGATCCGATATGTGCTTCGTACGGGGCAGACACATTTCCAGCCCCAGGCCTTGCACGTGACATCTGATACTGGATCGAGATACGCAATACTACGTATACTACGCCTGATATAGATCACTTATTCCTGTAAGGATATTTCTGGAGAATTGGGTAGACATGGCGCTTTGCTAGAAGCTAACATTGTCTTGTAAATCGGTAAAAACATAGTACTAGGTACGTACGTGTTCGGATAGTCCGACGACCAGATTTACTGCCAACATATCCGGGGATCTCATGGGTCGCTTCCCGAAGATTCACCGATGACGTATGACTCGCACTTTATTAATCTGGGATTAATTAGATGAGAGAGAAAATTAATATGGGATTAATTACGGAGGTATTTTATCTAGGATAAAATATTATTTAAAGAGAGTAAACGATTAATTTGGAATTAATCGATAAATTAATATATTCGATATATTAAACGAAGTTGGATTTCGATGCGGAATTGAAATTAGATTTTAATTCGGGCGAACGAGTTAATTTAGAATTAATTCGTTAGCGACATGAATAGTAATTTTGCTAGGCAAAGTTATTTAATTAAATTAGATTTAATTTTGTCGCAACGGAAAATTCGTTAGATTTAAATTAGCGAACCCGAGCCCGGGAGTGTTTGTGAGCGCACTCGCATTTCGAATTCAAGTGCGGCCCACAAGTCACATCAAGCGTCAAATCACAAGTCACATCAAGCGTTAAATTTCTTGTCACTTTAAGTGATGTGATGTCTAATCTTGTGTGATTTGAATAGTAGATGGGAGTTGTTGGAAAAGCTTTTGAAAGCTTGAAAGACATTTACCATTTGTTTAATGTTTGGTATTTGACTTTTTGGTTCTGTGTATTAGATATACAAAAACAAAACAATTCTCTCTCTCTCCCCACAAGTTTCGGCCAAGAGGCCTTCTTCTCATTCTCTCCCAATTCGGCCTAGGGCCAATTTCCTTCACAAATTCTTGGCTTGGCCGAGACATTAAAGAAGAAAAGGGGAAATTTTATGGCAAAATTTCCTAGTGCTAGCACACCAAAGAGGGCATACAAAGGTGATAGGGAAACCCACTTGTGAGCAAGGAATCACCAAATGAAGCTTGGGGCTTGGAGCACACTTGGAGGACCGAATTTGGAGCTAAAAAATCTGCTCACTGCCGAGACCACCTTGGAGGGAGAAAAGAATTTTTGTTATTCGACGCATCACCTCAACCGATCGATGTAAGTATTCTGCAACTTCTTCGTGTATTCACATGTATGTTTCATCGCTTTATTCGATCCTCTGGACTGTAGAAATCCAATAATGGTATCAGAGCGGAGTTGAGCATGAAACTTGAATTTAGGGTTAAAATTGGGTAAATTGATTTTGAGCATGATTTGATGAAATTTTTTGATTAAGTATGCTTGAATGATGTTTAATTGAAGTTGTATTGGATCAATTTCATGAAAAATGGATTGGATCAATTTTTCCCCTTTTGGTTGGCTTGGCCGAATACCACATGCCCTAAATGTCTTGGTATTTTTTGTGTTTTTGATCATTAGATGAGTTGGAAAACAATTGGGTAATATTGAATTGGATTTAATTGGATTGAATTCGAATCAGATATAAAAATACCCAAAATGCCGAGACTACTATAGCATGAAATGGGTTTGATTTTTGTTTAAAATGTGTTGGACATGTTTTAATGTTTATAAGCATGATTAATTAGGCTAATTGGTGTTTTGGAAATATTAATTTGAGTAATTAATTATTGCAATACACTTTGGTTAATTAGATTATAAAATTTGGAATTTTGATAATTTAATTAATGGGCTTATTTTTGGAATTGGGCCTAAAAGGTTGTAATTGGGCTAAATGGGCTTGGTTGTACCAATATGGGTTTAGGCAAATTGGTTGGATCCAATTGGGCCCAAAACCATTTCCATAAAGTCCAATTATGACTAATGGACCTTAATATATTAGTTGGGCCTAAATTGGTTTCTAGGCATATAAGGTGATTCCTTTAAATGGGCTTCAGTCTTTGGGTTAGACCCAAGTTGACCAAAAGTCCATGCCTTAAGAAATTAATTGAAAGCCAATTGGACTTTAATTAAATTGACATTGGATGTTAATCGGGCTTTGAGACCCGTAACGATTAGATTTGGAATTTAAGTCGTAAAGGTTCGTTAATAAAGTGTAATATTTAATTTGGAATTAAATAAATGAATTAGTATTAAATGCAAATTAAATTGGATTTAATATTGTAGTTTAATTTAATTCAAGAATTCGTACTTTGAGTACTTATTCGCAAAACGAGTTTGACTCGCGCAAAATCAAATCATTGTTTGAACATTGGATGGTCATTAATTATCAGATTAATTAATTGGATTAGATTGATTGATAACATGCTTGTGTGAATACATGGTTGCAATGCATGAATAATGTATATCAGATGGATATTAGATGGGTGGGGCAATTTTGGAAATTGTTGTAATAAATTTAGAATTTATTAATTGGACCTGCGTGTCCAGCCTATTACCTCCTTACACTTTGTATTTCTCTTCTCACCTATTCTCCTCAATGTAAATGAGGTTTCTTTAGAAGTGTTATGTAACGGGTAGAAGCAATACTTGTGCTAGCGGGAGAGAGGAAATGGAGATATTTGATCTAGGATCAATGTGTTAAGTATCCATCCGCATATCATTATATTTTTATTTACGCGCCTTATTATGTGTTTAGAATGCATGTTTAAGGGTGTATGATGATGAGACCTTAACAAAGATAATAAATTGGTTGCCAATTTACACGCGAAAAACCCTCACAAAATATTAAGCGTTTTTCCTTCCATTGAGTGATTCTTACTCAAGATCTAAGACTGGCATTTGTTTGTTGGCCAAAGTCAAGACCTTTGTCCGTCGAGGATGTGTTTGAATCATGAAGGCTTTGTTCCATATTGGTGTCTTGTCCAAAGTCAAGATCACTTCTTGTCCATCGACATTGATTACGAAGCTTTCCATGGTCAATGGGTTCCGCTTAACTGGGATCACTAAATTTGTTGTGCCAAAGCCAATGCTTAGTTGATTCAGAGGAAAAAGGTTAGGCAATATATTGGATATATTGGCATATATAGGATATATGTTTCGGACTTGGATGTCCACCTACTGGATCTAGGAATTGGATGGGATCCAATTGATCTTAGAGATCTACCTAGTTAATTATCATACAATTTGTTGGGAAATGTCAAGATTGTGTGTTATTTAACGGGATCCTAGCCCACTAGGAAACGAGGTTTCCCGAGTACTCCACAGAGGGTTAGAGGCTCGCCGAAAAATAATGGGAGGCAAGTTTTAAATTTGCAATACTCGTCTAGTTACTTGCCATACGCGTTCATTACAAATATTTCGTCGTCAAATAAATTATTTATTAGTTGGACTAATATTTAATAGTTGTTTTAAATAAACAGTTGGACTTTATTCAAACTATTTCAATTAATAGTTGATTTTATAATTGGATTATAGTAATCAATATAATTGAATTAACCTATTAATTATAGTTGATTATATAGTTGGACTATAGTAATCATTATAATAAATGGTACCTAAATCGTTGATTTAATAGTTGGACTATTAGAATCAAGATAAATTGAAAGATTAGTGTTTAAAACATAATCCTGGGTGAAAATATTTTTTAAACGACTTTAATTTTCAAATTGGGAATAAAATATCAGGATGGTCCTGGAAACTAATAAGTTACTTTATTTGATAAAATAACATATTAGGCCTAAGCCCGGAGTTAAGCAAATAGTAGAGCATGATATTTGGAATATTCATGTGATGATAACCTTAGTGCTTAATCCGTTATGCTTGCCAAATAGACTCCTTAATTTATTAATCAGAACTAAGGATTATATCCTTAAAGTATGATAATGAAATTGAAGGATCTTCATAGATCTATTCTTAGATCTTAGGAATACTAAATTGCAATAGTAAACTCTTGGAGAGTTAATGGCTATACTCAATGAGATAAAGCCAAAGTTTGCAATAAGGCAAGAAGCGCAAGGCGCACTTTACTTCAACATTCCGGAAGGCCAAGGCTTGGCCAAAGGCTTCTGGGTGTGGAAAATGGACAAAGGCAAAGTCATTATAATCTTCTGGGAAGATAAAGGACATATCCCAAAATGTCTGCCTAAATTGTGGCAAACGGGATCGCGAAAGCGTGACTTCCGTTTGGACAAAGCAGACATGAAGGAATTGAAGACGGGCAAGGCTCCGACTTCAAATTTGTTTGTCATAAACATGTTCACTGCTAGTATTAAAATTGGATTTTAGATACTGGATGTGGTACATAAATATGTACTGGTGTGCAGAATCTGCTGAAAAGAAGGATACTGACTTCAGTTGAGATTAATCTGCGAATTGAGAACGGGACGAAAGTCGCTGTTTTAACCGTAGATACCTAAGTTTAGGAACTACCCTTCGGGTGTGTACTTAAATTAGGAAACTGTTACAATGTAACTAGTTTGACTAGATACATTATCTCTATATCAGGGTTTAACCCGTTGCGGGTATACCTTTATATTCTAGAACACTAAAGTATTTTATTATATAAAGATGATATTGAGATAAACACATTAGATATAAATAACAGTATTTATATTTTGAATATAAAATGAATCTCAAACGTATAACATGACGAACAAATAGCTCAAACTGATTTGATCAGATAAGACTTATTTGTGGCATTATTGTCTGGGACACAATTTAAACAAGACTCGTATATCCACACTTTTGAAGAGTGGGTACTAGGACAAATTTGATTCTATTCAAATAATGTCTACGAATCTAGTTTATTGGGAAAAATGCCTAAAACACTATTTACTTGGTAAAAGTGAAAGTGCCACCAATCTGTTAGCCCTAGTTCATAGTGAAGCAAGTGGGCCCATGTCTAGCTAGGCTAGAGGTGGATATGAATATTTCGTGACCTTTACGGATGTGGCATCGCGTTATGGTTATGTGTTTCCTTTGAAACACAAATAGGAAACTTTTACAGTTTCGACACGAAATAGAGAAACAGATCGGCTAAAGTATTAAAACATCATGATTGGACCATGATGAAAATACTTAAGCAGTAAGTTTCTTAAATACTTGAAATAGTATAGTATTCTTTCAATGAGGACTCCTCCCGGAACACGTCAATTTGACGGTGTGTCCGAACTGAGAAACCGAATTCTGTTGGACATGATAAGGATAATCATGAGTCGCTCTGAGCTACCATTTCCTTCAGCGGATAAGCATTAAACAGTGCAAAACTTATTTTGAATAAGGTTCCATAAAAATATGTTTGACAGACTTCATATTAGATATGAACATGAAAGAAACTAGGTTTTCTCATTCCTGAAGATTTGGGTATGCTAGGCATATGTTTGGATGATACCAAACTAAAACGCAAATTGGATAAGTGCCTAAGTTGTAGGTTATCCTAGGGAAACCAAAAGTATAGTACTTATACAACTCACAAGAGAACAATATAATTGTTGCTCGCCATGCGGTTTTCCTAAGAGGAATACCGATATGCAGTGGTAAGTGGGAGGAAAGTAAAACTCGATGAAAATCGGAGTAATACTGTTCCAGGCACCAATTCCTTAATGGAACACAAATAGTTCATCAAGGATGAAACTATACCAATAATCTTCGAATACACAAGAACCGCGTAAGTCGGAGAGAGTTAGAAAGCAACATGGGGTATGGGTTTCTGATCTCACCTCGTTAAGATGACAATCTTATTGAGGAATACGAACTGACTACGTATGAGGAAGTGATACAATGTATCGACTCCCAATTATGGAAAAGTGCCATGATATCCAAAATGGATTCCATGTATACCAACCAAGTTTGGATACTAGTTGTTGTACCGGAAGGCATTATGCCTAATGGTACTATATAAGTCTTCAAGGAAGACATACGTGGAAGGCAACATACCAACGTACTAAGCTAGGCTTGTATCGAAAAGGTATCGTTATCAACATTGTGTCGATCACGATGAAACCTTTTACTTGTTGCCACAGTAAATCCATTTGGATAATGCTTGCTGATGCTGCATGTTTCATTTATGAAATGTGGCAGCTAAATGCCAAAACCGCTTTCCTTAACGGAAACATTTTGGAGGATGTTTACAACATCCTGACGGTTTTGTCATACCAAAACTAGCAAACAAGGTTTGCGGGTTATTCGATCCATGGCAGGATTGAAGCAAGCATAGAGTTCTTGGAATTATCGTTTTGATGTAATCTTAATGGTGTATGATTTATTCAAAACGAAAATGATTCTTGTGTATATAAGAAGGTTAGTGGGAGAGCACTGACTATGAAATTCCTAAATAATGATAATATGTCATTTCTTGGAAATGATATTCCCATAATACAATCGGTGAAAGCTTGGCTTTCATGAAAATTCTCCGTAGAAATCTTAGGTTAAACAACTTTTATTCTAGGAATAAGATCTACTGGGATAGATTTAAAGTTGTTAGTACACTCCGAGAACTCGTACATTGAAATAAATGTACGCGACCTGGTGTCTCATACGCTTTGAGCATATGGAGTCACAATCAGGCCAATCAAAGTGATAGTCACTGGATTGATGTTAAGATCATCCTTTAGTATCTTAGAGGAACTAAGGATGCTGTCTTATACTATGGAGAATGAGAACTTGAAGTGACTAGGTTCACCGCTGCAAGTTTCCTAACCGATAAAAATGACTATAAGTAGTAACAACGGTACTACAAAGTTTGAATAATGGAACAGTGAGCTGGAAATCTTCCAAGCAAGATACTGCTACCGAATAAACAACAAAAGCGGGTTATTGCTGCAGCTGAGGCAGCAATAGAAGCCTTCTGGATTAATAATAAATCTAATTAGATTAGATATAATTCTGTTAGCAGCTGAGCTAGGCTACAGTGCAGGCTAAAGAATTAATGGTCTCATCAATGATCCAGATATATACTTCGACTATTCATCTGATTCGTTCGGATCATACATCGTGGCGATGTGATGATCGAATAAATCGCATCAGATGATGATCATGCAAATCCGCTGACGAAAGCCTTTCCTCAGAAATTTGAGTGAACCGTACATAGTTCGGGTGTAAGACACTTGAGTGACTGGCTATAGGCCAAGTGGGAGATTGTTGGACATTTATGACCCATAGCGTCACTATTTGTATAGATCATTGTGTTGTTGTACAAATTAACTATGTGACAAAGGAAATTGCTCTCTTATCATTTGTGATTAGATCACCAAGATGTATAAATGATGAAAGGTCCATATGATTAGTTCCTGGATTGAGATGATATGAGACAGTATCAATCCAAAAAGTTTTAATCATTAAATATCCCTAGTCAGAGTATTATCGAGATTGGACATCGATAATGCGAAAAAGACTAGTATTACACTTGTGCGCGTTGTGAGGGCATAACGACATAGTTCTAATATATTTGGGTAGAGGATACTCATGCAAGTGTAGTATGAGGTTGTGTTTTACAGATGGTACGGAAAACAGCTTTGCTCTGGATAGACCCTTCGGAATTCCATTGGTAGTATGACTATGTGTCTATGGAAGTCCGAATCAGGGTAGGTGTATTTGGTCTTAACCTGAGACTTGCACCGCTAATACTTGCAACAATCAATGTACTTTGGTTTTGGTCGTCCAGGGCTTTAACAGGTTCTGTGTACGCCTCTGCTGGGTATATTGAGAATCGTAGTGTGTTGGGTGTAATGTCAAGACGGAAGTATCACTCCAGTCATAGTGGAGATGATGGTCACGTAGGATACGGAACTTGTTCTCTTATGTACTGCAGTCATCGGGATAAAATGACTAGGTCATGTTTATCCGATTATAGAGACTAGTTACCAGAGATCCGATATGTGCTTCGTACGGGGCAGACACATTTCCAGCCCCAGGCCTTGCACGTGACATCTGATACTGGATCGAGATACGCAATACTACGTATACTACGCCTGATATAGATCACTTATTCCTGTAAGAATATTTCTAGAGAATTGGGTAGGCATGACGCTTTGCTAGAAGCCAACCTTGTCTTGTAAATCGGTAAAAAATGTAGTACTAGGTACGTACGTGTTCAGATAGTCTGACGACCGGATTTACTGCCAACATATCCGGGGATCTCATGGGTCGCTTCCCGAAGATTCACCGATGACGTATGACTCGCACTTTATTAATATGAGATTAATTAGATGAGAGAGAAAATTAATCTGGGATTAATTACAGAGATATTTTATCTAGGATAAAATATTATTTAAAGAGAGAAAACGATTAATTTGGAATTAATCGATAAATTAATATATTCGATATATTAAACGAAATTGGATTTCGACGCGAAATTGAAATTAGATTTTAATTCGGGCGAACGAGTTAATTTAGAATTAATTCGTTAGCGACGTGAATAGTAATTTTGCTAGACAAAGTTATTTAATTAAATTAGATTTAATTTCATCACAACGGAAAATTCGTTAATTTGGAATTAGCGAACCGAGCACGGGAGTGTTTGCGAGCGCACTCGCATTTCGAATTCAAGTGCGGCCCGCTAGTCACATCAAGCGTCAAATCAAAAGTCACATCAAGCGTCAAATCACTTATCACTTTGAGTGATGTGATGTCTAGTCTTGTGTGATGTGAATAGTAGATGGGAGTTGTTGGAAAAGCTTTTGAAAGCTTGAAAGACATTTACAATTTGTTTAATGTTTGGTATTTGACTTTTTGGTTTTGTGTATTAGATATACAAAAACAAAACAATTCTCTCTCTCTCCCCACAAGTTTCGGCCAAGAGGCCTTCTTCTCCTTCTCTCCCGATTCGGCCTAGGGCCAATTTCCTTCACAAATTCTTTTCTTGGCCGAGACATTAAAGAAGAAAAGGGGAAATTTTGTGGCAAAATTTCCTAGTGTTAGCACACCAAAGAGGGCATACAAAGGTGATAGGGAAACCCACTTGTGAGCAAGGAATCACCTAATGAAGCTTGGGGCTTGGAGCACACTTGAAGGACCGAATTTGGAGCTAAAAAATCTGCTCACTGCCGATACCACCTTTGAGGGAGAAGAATTTTTGTTATTCGATGCATCGCCTCAAACGATCGATGTAAGTATTCCGCAACTTCTTCGTGTATTCACATGTATGTTTCATCACTTTATTCGATCCTCAGGACCGTAGAAACCCAACACAAAATGCATACTGCAATTAAAATTCAGTCCTTTGAACAAAGTATCTAAATCAGACTCTAAGTGTGTGTGTGAAAACTCTGAAAGTAATTTTGATTCTAAGTAATTAAATAGGTGAGTTCATCTCAATTCTCAGTAGTTGATGGATCAAACCAACTTGGTTATCTAAAAATTGTTATGTCTGCTACAATATGCACAAGTGTGGTATGAAATTTTTTTTTTTAATTTTTTTTGTAACAACTTCAATCCGTGTAGCGATCTTTGGGTCAGTGACTCCCAAACCAGTTGGCTTTATGGCACTAGGTGTTAAGACATCCCTACAGACTTAATTACTCGGATCTCAGATGCTAAGAGCTTTTACCGTTTGACGTGAACGATCACTGCTTACTGAGACAAGATGTCCGGTTACTAAGTAGAAGCTCACCAACTCAAGCAGTACCGTTTGATGCGAACAGTCACTGCTGGCCAGGCAAGATGCCTGATTACTAAATAGAGACTTGTGTAAGTGTGTCCTACACATGCCAAGGAACTCTAAACAAGATTTGTGTGTGAATTATCAAGTAAGGTTGCGGAAAAAACTTACATTGATCGGTTGAGAATTTCAAAAATTCCAAAGGATATAGAAGCTCCAAGCTTTGAAAATGAGTTCCAAACTCTTGGGTGAGTTTCCCGATCACCTTAAATTGACTCCCAAAGTGCTAGCTTTCTCAAATTTTCAAAAACAAAATTTTCCTCCAATGAAGAAGAGAGAATCGACAATGGCTTAATGAGAGGAAAGAGAGAAGTGTGAATAGTATTTTCCAAAACTTGTGTGTTGACTTTGTTGGTGTGTTGTGTAATAAATCCAATTTATTTTTGCCAACCACTTCCATCACAAGTTGACAAGTGATGTAAGTTATGGGTCCCACCACTTTAAATTCCAAATTTAGGTTAGCTTACACAACACACTTTGGGACCGGGTTCGTTTAATCCGATTAAATGAATTTTCCATCGCGACATAATTAAATCCAATTTAATTAAATAATAATGCCCAGTAAAATTATTACGATAGTCGCTAATGAATTAACTCCAAATTAATTCGTTCGCCCGAATTAAAATCTAATTTTAATTCCGCATTGAAATCCGATTTCAATTAATATATCCAATGTATTATTTAATCGATTAATTCCAAATTAATCGCGTTCTCTCTTCAAAACGAATTTAATCCCAGATAAATTCTTACCGCAATTAATCCCAAATTAATTTTCTCTCTCATAATTAATCCCAAATTAATTATGTTCGAGTCAAATGTCATTGGTGAATCTTTGGGAAACGACCCAAGAGATCCCTGGATATGTTGGCAGTAAATACGGTTGTCGGACTATTCGACACGTGCAACCCCGTACCACGTTCTCACCGATTTACAAGACATGGTTGCTTCTAGTAAAGCACAGTGCCTACCCAATTCTCCAGAAATATTTAACGAAGAATATATAATATGTATCAGACGTAGTATACTAAGTATTGCGTAATACGATCCAGTATCGGATGTCACATGCTAGGCCTAGGGCTGGAATTGTGTCTGCCTCGTATGAATCATATATCGGATCACTAGCAACTAGTCTCTGTAATCGGATAATCATGACCTAGTCATACTATCCCGATAGCTGCATCATTTAAGAGTACTAGTTTTGTATCCTGCGTGATCATCATCTCCATATGACTGAAGTGATACTCTCATCTTGACATCACACCCAATACACTACGATTCTCAGTAAACCTAGCAGAGGCGTACACAGAACCTGTTAAAGCTCCATATAACCAAAACTAAAGCAAACTGATTGTCGCAAGTATTAGCGATGCAAGTCTCAGGTTAAAGATCACATTGTTGGACAGTTATGACCCATAGCGTCACTATTTGTACAGATCATGGTGTTGTTGTACAAATTAACTATGTGACAAAGGAAATTGCTATTTTATCATTTATGATTAGATCACCAAGATGTATAAATGATGAAAGGTTCATATGATTAGTTCCTGGATTGAGATGATATGAGACAGTATCAATCCATAAAGGTAGTATGACTATGTGTCTATGGAAGTCCGAAATCAGGGTAGGTGTATTTGGTCTTAACCTAAGACTTGTACCGCTAATACTTGCGACAATCAATATGCTTTGGTTTTGGTCGTCAAGGGCTTTAACTGGTTCTGTGTACGCCTCTGTTGGGTATATTGATAATCGTAGTGTATTGGGTGTGATGTCAAGACGGAAGTATCACTCCAGTCATAGTGGAGATGATGTCATGTAGGATACGGAACTAGTACTCTTAAGTACTGCAGTCATCGGGATGATATGACTAGGTCATGTTCATCCGATTATAGAGACTAGTTACCGGACATCCGACATGTGCTTCGTACGGGGCAGACATAATTCCAGCCCCAGGCCTAGCACATGACATCCGATACTGGATCGACATATGCAATACTACGTATACTACGCCTAACATAGATTATATATTCCAGTAAGAATATTTCTGGAGAATTGGGTACGCACGGTGTTTTGCTAGAAGCCAACCATGTCTTGTAAATCGGTAAGCACGTGGTACGAGGTACGTACGTATTCGGATAATCCGATGACCGTATTTACTGCCAATATATCCAGGGATCTCTTGGGTCGCTTCCCAAAGATTCACCGATGACAGTTGATTTAAATTAGAATTAATTTGGGATTAATTAAGAGAGAGAAAATTAATCTGGGATTAATTGAGGCTTTATTTAATCTGGGATTAAATGTGTTCGGAAGAGAGAGAACGCGATTAATTTGGAATTAATCGGTAAAATAAATTTAATAGTTAAATTTGATTTTTCTATTTAATTTATTCGTATGGACTAAAATTAATATATCGGATATATTAATATGAATTGGATTTCATTACGAAATTAAAGTTGGACTTTAATACGAACGAACGAATTAATTTGGAATTAATTCGTAAACGACGTTCGTAATATATTTGCGAGGCATCGTTATTTAATTAAATTATATTTAATTATTTAGCGACGAAAGTTTGTTTAATCGGATTAAACGGATCCGAGTCGCGGTAAATATTCGTAGAGACATTTTGAGTTTTGAATTCAAAATGGTGGGGCCCACTTCACACATGTCACACATGTGAAGTGGTGGTTGGAAAGTGGTTGGCATTTATGCCAAAACCACTTACTTTCCAACCTCTTGGTTTAGGTGAAACCAAGACTCCAACTACATGGTTTTGGGTAAAAGGGTAAAACCCTTTAACAAAACCAAAAAGCCTTCTCTCACATTGAACACACTTGGAACAAAATGAAAACCCTAAAATCCTCTCAAAAGTGGCATGAGCTTCTTTATTCCTCTCTTTGATTTTGTTGCAAAATCAAAAAAGCTAGCACTTCATGGAATCAACTAAGGTGATAGGGAAACCAACTCAAAGCTTGGAATCAACAAAGGAAGGATCTTGGAGATCTTCAACTCAAAGCTTGGAATCAACAAAGGAAGGATCTTGGAGATCTTCTTCTCAAAATTTAAAAAGCTCAAATCCATTCAATGTAAGTAATTCCGCAACTTATAATGAATTTATGAACACCTTTTCTTGCTTATTAGATCCTTGGCATGTTCTAGGAACACTAACAATGGTATCAAGAGCCAATTTTAAGCATGAAAATTTTAGGGTTCATGAGTCTAAAATTTGGGGCTTTTGTGTTTTGAGCATGATTTCTTCAAATTGATGGTTTGAGCATGCTTAGATTATGTTAACTTAGAGTTGTGCATGATTAGATTTGAGATAAATTGATTGGATCAAAATCTACAAAAATTATAGCATGGCCGAATGTCACTGTAATTGGACTGCACTTTTATTTTTTTTGTAACATCATTGGATGTGTTTAAATGCATGTTTAAATGTTGATTGTTGGTTTGATTGGATTAGAATCAAAGTCAATAATGTTTATGTTAAAATCAAAGAGCATGTTGAGCATGAAATGATATGTTTTGGATTCAATTTGTGTTGAGCATAAATTGATGGATTAAGCATGATTAATTAAGTTAATTGGTATTTTGGAAATATTGAGTTTAATTAATTAATCATGGCTAATACACTTTAATTAAAAATAATTGTGATATTTGGAATATTATAATTATGTTAATAAGCCTTTAATTATGAATTGGGCTAAAAGTGTGTATTTGGGCTTAATGGGCTTGGTTTGACCAAGTTTGGTTTTGGACTTTTGGATTGGATCCAATTGGGCCCAAAACCAATTCCATAAAATCCAAATACATCACTTGGCCCTTTAATGAATTTAATTGGGCCTAATGGGCCTAAATTAATTTGTAGGCAATAGAGTGATTCCTATTGGGCCTTGGCATTTTGGGTTTGACCCATTATAGCCAAAGCCCATGCCTTAAGAATTAATTAAAAGCCCATTGGACTTTAATTAAAATGACATTGGATGTTATTGGGCCTTTGAGACCCATTAAGATTGGAAGATTGGATTTGGAATCCAAGTCTGTAAGGCATATAAATAAGTGTAAGTATATAATTTGGAATTAAATTGGAATTAGTATTGAATACAAATAAATTGAATTTATAGTTGTAGTTCGATATAATTCAAGAATACGTACTTTAAGTATTTATTCTTAAACGAGTTGGACTCGTGCAAATCAAATCGTTGTTTGAACATTGGATGATCATTAATTCAAAGATTAATTAATTAGATTAAATTGGTTGAATAACATGATTTGTATAAAAATACATGAATGTGTTGTATGAATAATGTATATCGGATGGATATTAGAAGGGCGAGGGCAATTTTGGAAATTGTAATAAATTTAGAATTTATTAAATTGGACCTGCGTGTCCAGCCTTTTATCTCCTTATTCTTTGTATTTCTCTTCTCATCAATTCCCCTCAATGTAAATGAGGTTTTTTTATTGTATTATGTAATTGGGTAGAAGTTAGAATAGTTCTAGCCGGGGAGAGGAAATTGAGTGATTTGTTCTAGGAACAATTTGTGACATATCCATCCGCATATCATTATTAATTTATTTATCGCGCCTTATTATGCTTTTAGAATTCATGCTTAAGGGTGTATGATGAGACCTAATCAAAGATAATAAATTGGTTGCCAATTTACGTAAAAAACCCTCAAAATATATTAAGCGTTTTTCCTTCTGTTGAATGATTCTTACTCAAGATCCAAAGTTGGCATTGGTTTGTTGGCCAAAGTCAAGACCTTTGTCAATTGCGGATGTGTTTGAATCATGAGAGTTTTATTCCATATCGGTGTCTTGTCCAAGTCGTGATTTTTTGGCCAAAGTCAAGATCATTTCTTGTCCATCGACATTGATTACGAAACTTTCCATGTCAATGGGTCCCGCTTAACTGGAATCATTAAGCTTGTTGTGCCAAAGCCAAGGCTTAGTTGATTCAGAGGAAAAAGGTTAGGAAAATATATTGGATATATTGGCATATATATTGTATATATGTTTCGGACTTGGATGTTCACCTACTGGATCTAGGAATTGGATGAGATCCAATTGATCTTATAGATCTACCTAGTTAAGTATCATACAATTTGTTGGCCAAAGTCAAGATTGTGTGTTATTTAACGGGATCCTAGCCCACTAGGAAACAAGGTTTCCGAGTACTCAACAGAGGGTTAGAGGCTCACCGAAAAATAGTGGGATGCAAGTATTAGATTTGCAATTTCGTTTAGATACTTTCCAATACGCGCTCATTCCATTTTTCGTCATAATTTATAAATATAATAGTTGGACTAATATTTATCTGTTGTTTTAATTAAACAGTTGGACTGTATTCAAACTACTTTATTTATAGTTGATTATATAATTGGATTATAGTAATCAATATATTTGAATTTTACCCTTCATTTATAGTTGATTATATAATTGGATTATAGTAATCAATATATTTGAATTTTACCGATCATTTTTAGTTGATTATATAATTGGATTATAGTAATCAATATATATTTGATTTTAACCAATAAAATTGTAATTAGTTATATAGTTAGACTATAGTAATCATTACATTAAATTATACCCGAAATCGTTGATTGAATGGTTAGACTATTGGAATCAAGATAACTGAAAGATTAGTGTTTTAAACATAATCTTAGGGAAAATGTGTATAAACGACTTTAATTTTCAAATTGGGAATAAATTTCAGGATAGTCCTGGAACTAAGAAGTTACTTTATTTGATAAAATAACATCTTAGGCCTAAGCCCGGAGTTAAGCAAATAGTAGAGCATGATCTTTGGAAGATTCATGTGATGATAACTTTAGTGCAATCCTTTATGCTTGCCATAATGGTTCCTTAATTTCATCATCATTATTGAGGATTAGATCTTTAAACAATGATGTTGAAATTGAAGGATCTTCATAGATTTATACCTAAATCTTAGAAGCATTAATTGTAATAGAAAAACTCTTGGAGAGTTAATGCCTATACTCAAGGAAGTCAAAGCCAAAGTTTGCAAAAAGGCAAGTAGCGCAAGACGCACCTTACTTCGATATTCTAGAAACCCAAGGCTTGGCCAAAGGCTTATGGGATATAGAAAAGGGCAAGGCAAAATCATTACTGTCTTCTAGGAAGACAAAGGACATATCCCAAGATGTCTGCTTAAACTGTGGCAAATGGGATCACTGAAGCGTGACTGCCGTATGGACAAAGCAGACATGAAGGAATTGAAGACGAGCAAGGCTCTGACTTCAAATATATTTGTCATAAATATGTTCACTACTAGTATTAAAATTGGATTTTAAATACTAAGTGTGATACATAAATATGCATTGATGTGCAGAATCTGCTATGAGCAGGATACTGACTTCAATTGAGATATCTACGAATTGGAAACGGGACGAAAGTTGCTATTTTACCGTAGATACCTAAGTTTAGGAACTACCATTCGGGTGTGTACTTAAATTAGGAAACTGTTATAATATAACTAGTTTGACTAGAAACATTATCTCTATATCGAGTATAACTCGTTGCGAGTATACCTTTATATTCTAGAACACTAAAGTGTTTTATTTCATAAAGATGATATTGAGATAAACACATTAGATGTGAATAACAGTATTTATATTTTGAATATGAATAAATCTCAAACATATAACATGACAAACAAGTAGCTCAAACTGATTTGATCAGATAAGACTTATATGTGGCAGTGTTGTCTGGGACACATTAAACAAGACTCGTATATCCACACTTTTGAAGAGTGGATACTAGGATGGATTTGATTCTATTCAAATGATGTCTACAAATCTAGTTTATTAAGGTAAAGTGCCTGAAACACCTTTACTTGGTAAAAGTGTAAGTGCCACCGATTTGTTAGCCCTCGTTCATAGTGACGTAAGTGGGCCCATGTCTAGCTAGGCTAAATGTGGAAATGAATGTTTCGTGACCTTTACGGATGTGGCATCGCGTTATGGTTATGTGTTTCTTATGAAACACGAATCGGAAACTTTTAATGTTTCGACACAAAATAGACAAACAAATCGGCTAAAGTATTAAAAACCATCACGGTTTGACCATGATGAAAATACTTAAGCAGTAAGTTTCTCAAAAACTTGAAAGAGTATAGTATTCTTTCAATGAGGACTCCTCCTAGAACACGTCAATTTGACGGTGTGTCCAAACGGAGAAACCGAATTTTGTTAGACATGATAAGGTTAGTCATGAGTCGCTGTGAGCTACCATTTTCCTTCAAAGGGATAAGCATTAACAGTGCAATACTTATTTTGAATAAGGTTCCATAAAAATCTGTTTGACGGATTTCATATTAGATATGAACAGGAAAGAAACTGGGTTTTCTCACTCCTGAAGATTTGGGATGTTGGGCATATGTTTGGATGATAACAAACTAGAACCTAAATCGGATAAGTGCCTAATTGTAGGTTGTCCTAAGGAAACCAAAGTATAGTACTTATACATCTCACATGAGAACAATGTAATTGTTACTCGCCATGCGTTTTTCCTAAGAGGAATACCTAAATGCAGTGGTAAGTGGGAGGAAAGTAAAACTCGATGAAAAATCAGAGTAATACTGTTCCAGGCACCGATTCTTTAATGGAACACAAACATTTCATCAAGGATGAAACTGTACCACAATCTTCGAATACACAAGAACCGCATTAGTCGGAGAGAATCAGAAAACAACCTGGGATGTATGGGTTTCTGATCTCACCTCATCAAGATGTCAATCTTATTGAGGAAGACGAACTGACCACATAAGAGAAAGTGATACAAGGTATCGACTCCCTATTATGGCAAAGTGCCATGAGTCCGAAATGGATTTCATGTATAACAACTATGTTTGGACACTAGTTGTTGTACCGCAAGGAATTGTGCCTATTGATACTATATAAGTCTTCAAGGAAGACATACGTGGATGGCATCATACCAACGTACTAAGCTAGGCTTGTAGCGGAAAGGTATCGTTATCAATATTGTGTTGATTACAACGAAATCTTTTACCTGTTGCCACGTTAAATCCATTTGGATAATGCTTGCTGATGCTGCATGTTTCATTTATGAAATATGGCAGCTGAACGAAAAATCATTTTCCTGAAAAGGAAACCTTTTGGAGGATGTTTACAACATCCTGACGATTTTGTCGTATCAAAACTAGCAAACAAGGTTTGCAGGTTATTCGATCCATGTTTGGATTGAAGCAAGCATTAGGTTCTTGGAATTATCGTTTTGATGTAATCATAATGGTTTATGATTTAATTCAAAACGAGAAATAATTCTTGTGTATATAAGGAGGTTAGTGGGAGCACACTGAAAGTGACTGTCCTAAATAATGATGATATGTCATTTCTTGGAAATGATATTCCCATATTACAATCGGTGAAAGCTTGGCTTTCATGAAAATTCTCCGTAGAATTCTTGGGAGAAACAACCTTTATTCTAGGGATAAAGATCTACTGGGATAGATTTAAAGTTGTTAACACTCTCTGAGAACTCGTACATTGAAAAATGTACGTGACCTGGTGTCTCATACGCTTTGAGCATATGGAGTCACAAACAGGTCAATCCAAGTGATAGTCATTGGATTGATATTAAGAACATCCATTAGTATCTTAGAGAACTAAGGATGATGTCTTAAACTATGGAGAATGAGAACTTGAAGTGACTGGGATCACTGCTGCAAGTTTCCTAACCGATAAAAACAACGGTACTATACAGTTTGAAAAATGGAACAGTGAGCTGGAAATCTTCCAAGTAAGATACTGTTACCGAATAAACAACAAATGCGAGTTATTGCTGCGGCTGAGGCAGCAATAGAAGCCATTTGGGTCGATGATAAATCTAATTAGATTAGATATAGTTCTGAAAGCAGCTGAGCTAGGCATCAACACAAACTAAAGAATTAATGGTCTCATCAACGATCCATATATATACTTCGACTATTCATCTGATTCGTTCGGATCATACATCGTGGCAATGTGATGATCGAATAAATTGCATTAGACGATAATCACGCAAATCCGCTGACGAAAGCCTTTCCTCAGCAGTTTGAGCGAACCGTACATAGTTCGGGTGTATGACACTCGAGTGACTGGCTATAGGCCAAGTGGGAGATTGTTGGACAATTATGACCCATAGCGTCACTATTTGTACAGATCATGGTGTTGTTGTAATTGTGATTAGATCACCTAGATGTATAAATGATAGGAGGTACTTATGATTAGTTCCTGGATTGAGATTATATGAGACAGTATTAGTCCTCGAAGGATTAATCGTTAAATATACCTTGTCAGAGTATTATCGAGATTGGACATCGATAATGCGTAAAAGTCTAGTATTACACTTGTGCGCGTTGTTAGGGCACATTAGCATAGTTCTCATATATTTGGGTATTGGATACTCATGCAAGTGTAATAGGAGGTTGTGTTTTACCGATGGTACGGAAAACAGCTTCGCTCTTGATAGACCCCTCGAAATTCCATTGGTAGTATGACTATGTGTCTATGGAAGTCCGAAATCCGGGTAGGTGTATTTGGTCATAACCTGAAACTTGCACCGCTAATACTTGCGACAATCAATATGCTTTGGTTTTGGTCGTCCAGGGCTTTAACCGGTTCTGTGTACGCCTCTGCTGGGTATATTGAGAATCGTAGTGTATTGGGTTTGATGTCAAGACGGAAGTATCACTCCAGTCATAGTGGAGATGATGTCATGTAGGATACGGAACTAGTACTCTTAAGTACAACAGTCATCGGGATGATATGACTAGGTCATGTTCATCCGATTATAGAGACTATTTACCAGACATATGACATGTGCTTCGTACGGGGCAGACATAATTCCAGCCCCAGGCCTAGCATGTGACATCCGATACTGGATCGACATACGCAATACTACGTATACTACGCCTGACATAGATTATATATTCCAGTAAGAATATTTTTGGAGAATTGGGTAGGCACGGTGCTTTGCTAGAAGCCAACCATGTCTTGTAAATCGATAAGCACGTGGTACGAGGTACGCACGTATTCGGATAATCCGATGACCGTATTTACTGCCAATATATCCAGGGATCTCTTGGGTCGCTTCCCAAAGATTCACCGATGACAGTTGATTTAAATTAGAATTAATTTGGGATTAATTAAGAGAGAGAAAATTAATCTGGGATTAATTGAGGCTTTATTTAATTTGGGATTAAATGTGTTCGGAAGAGAGAGAACGTGATTAATTTGGAATTAATCGGTAAAATAAATTTAATAGTTAAATTTGATTTTTCTATTTAATTTATTCGTATGGACTAAAATTAATATATCGGATATATTAATATGAATTGGATTTCATTACGAAATTAAAGTTGGACTTTAATACGAACGAACGAATTAATTTAGAATTAATTCGTAAACGACGTTCGTAATATATTTGCGAGGCATCGTTATTTAATTAAATTATATTTAATTATTTAGCGACGAAAGTTCGTTTAATCGGATTAAACGGATCCAAGCCGCGGCAAATGTTCGTAGAGACATTTCGAGTTTTGAATTCAAAATGGTGGGGCCCACTTCACACATGTCACACATGTGAAGTGGTGGTTGGAAAGTGGTTGGCATTTATGCCAAATCCACTTACTTTCCAACCACTTGGTTTAGGTGAAACCAAGACTCCAACTACATGGTTTTGGGTAAAAAGGTAAAACCCTTTAACAAAACCAAAAAGCCTTCTCTCACATTGAACACACTTGGAACAAAATGAAAACCCTAAAATCCTCTCAAAAGTGGCGTGAGCTTCTTTCTTCCTCTCTTTGATTTTGTTGCAAAATCAACAAAGCTAGCACTTCATGGAATCAACTAAGGTGATAGGGAAACCAACTTAAAGCTTAGAATCAACAAAGGAAGGATCTTGGAGATCTTCAACTCAAAGCTTGGAATCAACAAATGAAGGATCTTGAAGATCTTCTTCTCAAAATTTAAAAAGCTCAAATCCATTCAATGTAAGTAATTTCGCAACTTATAATGAATTTATGAACACATTTTCTTGCTTATTAGATCCTTGGCATGTTCTAGGAACACTAACACACATACACCTACCCTGATTCGGATTCCCATAGGCACATAGTCATAATACCAATGGGTTTCCAAGGGGTCTATCCAGAGCGAAGCTGTTCCCGGTCCAACGGCTAACAGAACCTCCTATCACACTTACGTAAGTATCCAATACCTAAATATATGAGAATTACGTTGTTAAGCTTCCATAATGCGCACAAGTGTAATACTAGTCTATTCCACATTATCGATTTACAGTCTCGATAATACTACGACTAGGGATATTTAATGATCAAACCGTTCGTGGATTTATTATGTCTCATATCTTTTTAATCTGGTTTAACCATATGGACTTTTATCATTTATATATTCAAGTAATCCAATTATAAAATGATAAAATAGTAATTTCCTTTGTCACATAGTTACTTTGTACAAAAACACCATGTCTTTTACGAATAGTGATGTTATGGGTCATAATTGTCCAATAACTTGGTCAGTTTTATTATGATTTTCGTACCTCACATCATAAATAATTGCAAACAGAAACAGATATTCAGGCAAACAGTCATTCATTAACCTCCAATTATTTTAACTAATCACTTTGTAAATTCCTTATTATCTAACTGGCACATAACTATTTTTTAAGTGCATATTAGTCTGACCTAGATATTATTCTCAAAGTCTAGGATAAAAGTAAAATTAGCATTTATCATTTCCTAGAACTCTTTACTAAGACAAACAATCTCATCATTAGACATATTTATTTTTTTTATTTTTGGGTTTTTTGAATAAAGCATGCAAAAATAAACAAGTCACATAACAAATTTAAACAAACAAGTCAACTATCCACTCCCCCAAACCTAATCGAGACATTGTCCCCAATGTCTTAAAAAAGGAAGAGTTTAGAAGACATCACCTGTTTAGCGCGAAATCTACGAAAAATTACCGATTAAGATCTAGGTCTAATCTACGCTTCTTACCACGATCACTATTTGACCAGTTCAATTTGGAAAGAATGGGGTCGATTTTTTATTCATAGGCTAAGAGTCGGTCGATTAATTCATCATCATTTCTTGCAGTTAGAAATATTTCCTTCGCTAGTTTCGAGATGAACCAATGTTTGTTGGCATCTGCAAGAAATATAAAAAAAAAATTGAAATATCCATCCACATTAAGTAGTCTAATGGGTTTCTGGTTGATGTTCAAATTCACCCATGACGTAATTGTGAATATTTCTTCCAACGTGTCTAGCCCACCTGGTAAAGCAATGAAAGCGTCACCGTGATTGATCATTTCAATGAGTTGTTCGGACATGCTTGAGACAATGCATTCCTCTCCATTTGAGTTTCCGATGAGGTTTGCGTCTGCTAATGGTTTTGGAATGATCCCCAAAATATGGCTGCCACCTTCCTGCACGGCTTTTGAAACACATCCTATTAATCCAAGATTGTCATCGGCGTATACTAAGTGCATGTTTTTGCCACAAAGCACTCCACCAAACACTCCACAAAATACTCCACCAAACACTCCACCAAATACTCTACAAAACATGAAAGCATGTTTGGTGGAAGTTTGACAATTTTTATTTTTGATAATGACTTTAGTAATTACACATAACACAATTTCAGATTTTTCATCAATTTCGGTCATGAAAGCTTTAGAATTCGAAAATATTATGAACATCAAAGTTGTAGATATTTGAGTATTCTTTAATCTAGAACTTGAATTATCTCAATCCAATATCAGAATAAAATATTATGGCCAAAATACGAAAATTGTGCAAAGTTGAAATTTCCGAAATTGTACTCCGTTAGAACGCCATTTCAAGTTTCCAACCTCCAAAATCCAAATGTCAAATCCAATTTTTGCCTTTCTTTGTTCCACATTTCGTCGTGATTGATTTCATGGAGTCCTGATTTTATTTTATTTGTAAAATAAATAAAAATACATCAAAATGTTCATCAAACTCGAGAAACTATCCAAAATATTAAGTTAAAGGGGCGGTAAATATTGATATATTTTCCTCTCATCAATATGCTAAATGCAACCGTGATCCCTATGAAAATAGTTTAGATTAATTTAGCCTTACGTTTATTTCATCCTGTTTCTATTTATTTTGCTCGAGGACTAGCAAAATGTTAGGTTTGAGGGTGTGATGAGCGGAAAATATATCACTATATACCGCCTCTTTGACCTAATATTTTATATAGTTTCTCACGTTTTATGAATGTTTTGATATATTTTTGTGTATTTTGTAGATAAAAATAATATTGGGACTCAATGGAATCAATTCGGGGCTAAAACGATGAAAACAGACTAAAAATGGCACAATGGGAATTTTATTGTTCACGCGTCGCGATGCGCAGGGCCTCTGCATCATGACGCGGTTGCTATAATGCATCTGGACATGTGTCATCATCTCAGCGAGCCGTGTAAACCGCATTCCATGTGTCACCATCCCAGCGAACCGCGTAAACCGCGTGCCAAATGTCACCACCTCAGTAAAACTGAGTGCCACGTGTCAAGCCAGGTCAGGCATCGCGACGTGAAACTCCTTCCGCATCACGAAATGAATCAAAACGCGTGCCATGTGTCAAGATCTCGTCGAATCCATGTCCACATTGCTACGCGTCGCGACGCCTATACGAAAATTTTGCCTATAAATTGCCATTGATTTCATTTGTAAAATCATACATTCCTTAAGGTTCTTACTAAGGATCTGAAGACTGTATCTTGTGTGTTTATTTTCTATATTTTTAATTATGTATTTTTATTTCTAGTAATAAAAGTTTGTGAGTTTTTATTTTCTTTTATGTCTAGCTAATTTATTTTCGCTTGGGTAAAAGGGTGATGCCTTTAATATGATAATTTAGGTAAACTCTCTTATATAATAATATATAAATTGTTACCGCCTACATGGCTGGTCTAATAGTCTAGATTAATTAATGGCAGACTATGATACCACCTATATGTTGGGAAATCTCTAAGTCCCGAGGATCAATTAACAAGCAAGAAACAACATGTGAATACACGAGGAAGTTGCGGAATACTTACATCGAGCGGTTGAGCGATGCGTCGAAGAACAAAAATATTTTTCTCCTCCTCCAAGGCTCGGTAGTCCACTGGCTTTGGTCTCCAAGAATCGGCAAATTCCATGCTCACAAGTTGGTTTCCCTATCACATTCGCAAGACTCAAATGGTGTGCTAGCACTTGGTAATTTTGCCACAGAATCACCATTTTCTTCTCCTTCATTCTCGGTCCAAACCAGAAAAACAGAAGAGGAAATGGCCCTAGGCCGTGTGAGAGAGAGAGGGGAAAAATGGCTCCAAAAACGTGAACCAAATGAGAGAGAGAGTAAATGTGTTATTGTAGAAAAATGATTTCCAAAATCAATAATAAACATATACCAAATTTTGTAAAAAGCTTTCCAAAAGTCAACACAAAATTTGGAGGCAAAAATGCATTAAATGCATTCAACAACCCACATCAACTATTCACATCACTCAATCAATCAAGTGACAAGTTGTCACATCACTCAAAGTGACTAGCGATTTGACGCTTGATGTGACTAGCGATTTGACGCTTGATTTGACTTGCGTGCCGCACTCGAATTCGAAATACGAATGCGCTCGCAAACAATCCCGGGCTCAGGTTTGCTAATTCAAAATTAACGAATTTTCCGTTGCGTCGTAATTAAATCTAATTTAATTAAATAATCATGCCTAGCATAATTACTATTCACGTCGCTAACGAATTAATTCTAAATTAATTCGTTCGCCCGAATTAAAATCTGATTTTAATTCTGCGTCGAAATCCAATTTCGTTTAATATATCGAATATATTAATTTATCGATTAATTCCAAATTAACCATTCTCTCTCTTTAAATAATATTTTATCCCAGATAAAATATCTCTGTAATTAATCCCATATTAATTTTCTCTCTCAACTAATTAATCCCAGATTAATAAAGTGCGAGTCATACGTCATCGGTGAATCTTCGGGAAGCGACCCATGAGATCCCCAAATATATTGGCAGTAAATACGGCCGTCGGACTATCCGAACACGTAAGTACCTAGTACTACGTTTGTACCGATTTACAAGACAAGGTTGGCTTCTAGCAAAGCGCCATACCTACCCAATTCTCCAGAAATATCCTTACAGGAATATGTGATCTATATCAGACGTAGTATACGTAGTATTGCGTATTTCGATCCAGTATCGGATGTCACATGCTAGGCCTGGGGCTAGAATTGTGTCTGCCCCGTACGAAGCACATATCGGATCTCTGGTAACTAGTCTCTATAATCGGATAATCATGACCTAGTCATAATATCCCGATAGCTACAGCATTTAAGAGAATCAGTCATGTATCCTACGTGACCATCATCTCCACTATGACTGGAGTGATACTTCCATCTTGACATCACACCCAACACACTACGATTCTCAATATACCCAGCAGAGGCGTACACAGAACCTGTTAAAGCCCTGGACGACCTAAAACCAAAGTATATTGATTGTCGCAAGTATTAGCGGTGCAAGTCTCAGGTTAAGACCAAATACACCTACCCTGATTTCGGACTTCCATAGACATATAGTCATACTACCAATGGAATTCCGAGGGGTCTATCCAGAGCGGAGCTATTTTCCGTACCATCGGTAAAACACAACCTCATACTACACTAGCATGAGTATCCTATACCCAAATATAAAAGAACTATGATGTTATGCCCTCACAATGCGCACAAGTGTAATACTAGTCTTTTACGCATTATCGATGTCCAATCTCGATAATACTCTGACTTGGATATTTAATGATTAATCTTTCGTGGATTGATACTGTCTCATATCATCTCAATCTAGGAACTAATCATAAGGACCTCCTATCATTTATACATCTTGGAGATCTAATCACAAATGATAAAAGAGCAATTTCCTTTGTCACATAGTTAATTTGTACAACAACACCATGATCTGTACAAATAGTGACGCTATGGGTCATAACTGTCCAACAATCTCCCACTTGGCCTATAGCCAATCACTCGAGTGTCCTACACCCGAACTATTTCCGGTTCGCTCAAACTACTGAGAAAATTCTTCCGTCAGCAGATTTCCATGATTATCATCTGATGCGATTTATTCGATCATCACATTGCCACGATGTATGATTCGAACGAATCAGATGAATAGTCGAAGTATATATCTGGATCGTTGATGAGACCATTAATTCTTTAGCCTGTGCTAAAGCCTAGCTCAGCTGCTAACAGAACTATATCTAATCTAATTAGATTATTATCAATCCAGAAGGCTTCTATTACTGCCTCAGCTGCAGTAATAACCAGCATTTGTTGTTTATTCGGTAACAGTATCTTACTTGGAAGATTTCCAGATCACTTTAGGACCATTTGCGACTTATAGTCGTTTTATCAATTTAGGAAACTTGCAGTAGTGATCTCAGTCACTTCAAGTTTTCCTTCTCCATAGTATAAGATAGCATCCTTAGTTCCTCTAAGATACTTTAGGATGTCCTTAACATCAATCCAGTGACCATCACATGGATTGGCCCGATTGTGACTCCATATGCTCAAAGCATATGAGACACCAGGTCATGTACATTTTTCAATGTACGAGTTCTCGGAGAGTATTAACAATTTAAATCTATCACAGTAGATCTTTATTCCTAGAATAATGGTTGTTTCTCCCAATAATTTCTACTGAGAATTTTCATATGAAAGCCAAGCTTTCACCGATTATATTATGGGAATATCATTTCCAAGAAATGACATATTATCATTATTTAAGACAGTCACTTTCAATGCGCTCCCCCTAACCTCCTTATATACACAAGAATCATTTCATTTTGAATTAAATCATACACCATTATGATTACATCAAAACGATAATTCTAAGAATGCAATGCTTGCTTCAATCCATCCATGGATCGAATAACCTGCAAACATTGTTTGCTCGTTTTGGTACGACAAAACCATCAGGATGTTATAAACATCCTCCAAAAGGTATCCGGTAAGGAAAGCAGTTTTGGCATTAAGGTGTCATATTTCATAAATGAAATATGCAGCATCAACAAGCATTATCCCCATGGATTTACCATGGCAACAGGTAAAAGGTTTCGTCATAATCGACACAATGTTGATAACGATACCTTTTCGCTACAAGCCTAGCTTTGTACGTTGGTATGTTGCCTTCCATGTATGTCTTCCTTGAAGACTTATATAGTACCAATAGGCACAATGCCTTGCGGTACAACAACTAGTGTCTAAACATAGTTGATATACATGGAATCCATTTCGGACACATGACACTTTGCCATAATAGGGAGTCGATACCTTGTATCACTTCCTCATACGTAGTCAGTTGGTATTCCTCAATAAGATTGACATCTTTTCGAGGTGAGATCAGAAACCCATACCCCAGGTTGTTTTCTGACTCTCTCCAACTTACGTGGTTCTTGTGTATTCGAAGATTATTGGTACAGTTTCATCCTTGATGAACTATTTGTGTTCCATTAGGAATCGGTGCCTTGAATAGTATTACTCTGATTTTCATCGAGTTTTACTATCCTCCCACTTACCACTGCATATAAGCATTCCTCTCAGGAAAACCGTATGGCGAGCAATAATTAAATTGTTCTCTAGTGAGTTGTTTAAGTACTATACTTTGGTTTCCCTAGGATAACCACAACTTAGGCACTTATCCGATTTGGGTTCTTGTAGGTATCATCCAAACATATGCCCAGCATTCCCAAATCTTCAGGAATGAGAAAGCCAGTTTCTCTCCTGTTCATATCTAAAACGAAGTTTGTCAAACAGATTTTTATGGAACCTTATTGTAAATAAGTTCTGCACTGTTTATGCGTATCCTTTGAAGGAAATGGTAGCTCAGAGCGACTCATGATTAACCTTATCATGTCTAACAAAATTTGGTCTCTCCATTTGGACACACGGTCAAACTGACGTGTTCCAGGAAGAGTCCTTATTGAAAGAATATTATACTCTTTCAAGTATTGAGAAACTTTATTACTTAAGTATTTTCATCATGGTCCAACCGTGGTGGTTTAATACTTTAGCCGATCTGTTTGTCTATTTCATGTCGAAACTCTAAAAGTTTCGGATTTGTGTTTCAGAAGAAACACATAACCATAACGCGATGCCACATCCGTAAAGGTCACGAAACATTCATATCCACCTCTAGCCTAGCTAGATATGGGCCCACTAACTTCACTATGAATAAGGGCTAACAGATCGGTGGCATTTACATTTTTACCAAGTAAAGGTGTTTTAGGCACTTTGCCTAATAAACTAGATTCGTAGACTTTATTTGAATAGAATCAAATTTTTCCTAGTACCGACTCTTCAAAAGTGTGGATATACGAGTCTTGTTTAATTGTGTCCCAGACAACAATGCCATAATTAAGTCTCAACTGATTAATTTAGTTTGAGCTATTTGTTTGTCATATTATATGTTTGAGATTCTTTTATATTCAAAATATAAATACTGTTATTCACATCTAAAGTGGTTATCTCAATATCATCTTTATATAATAAAACACTTTAGTGTTCTAGAATATAAAGGTATACCCGCAACGGGTCAAACCATGATATAGAGATAATGTATATAGTCAAACTAGTTACATTTCAACAGTTTCCTAATTTAAGTACACACCCGAAGGTAGTTCCTAAACTTAGGTATCTACGGTCAAAATAGCGACTTTCGTCCTGTTTCTGATTCGCAGATAAATCTCAACTAAAGTCAGTATCCTGCTCATAGCAGATTCTGCACATCAATACATATTTATGTACCACACTAAGTATCTAAAATCCAATTTTAATACTAGTAGTGAGCATGTTTTATGAAAAACATATTTGAAGTCAGAGCCTTGCCCGTTCTTCAATTCCTTCATGTTTGCTTTGTCCAAACGGTAGTCACGCTTTCGCGATCCCGTTTGCGACAATTTAGGCAGATATTTTGGGATATTTCTTTTATCTTCCCAGAAGATTATAATGATTTTACCGTTGCCCTTTTCGACACTCCAGAAGTCTTTGGCCTAGCCTTGGCCTTCTAAAATATCGAAGTAAGACGCGTCTTGCGCTTCTTGCCTTATTGCAAACTTTTGGCTTTATCTCCTTGAGAATAACCATTAACTCTCCAAGAGTTTACTATTGCAATTTAGTTCTTCTAAGACCTAAAATAGATCTATGAAGATCCTTCAATTTGATTATCATACTTTAAGGATCTAATCCTTAGTTCTGATTAAGAAATTAAGGAGTCTGTTTGGCAAGCTTAATGGATTAAGCACTAAAGTTATCATCACATGAATATTCCAAATATCATGCTCTATTATTTGCTTAACTCCGGGCTTAGGCCTAATATGTTATTTTATCAAATAAAGTAACTTATTAGTTTCCAGGACCATCCTGATATTTTATTCCCAATTTGAAAATTAAAGTCGTTTAAAAAACATTTTCACCCAGGATTATGTTTTAAACACTAATCTTTCAATTTTATCTTGATTCTAATAGTCCAACTATTTAATCAACGATTTAGGTACTATTTATTATAATGATTACTATAGTCCAACTATATAATCAACTATAATTTAATAGATTAAATTCAATTATATTGATTACTATAATCCAATTATAAAATCAACTATAATTAATTAAATCAAATATATTGATTACTATAATCCAATTATATAATCAACTATAAATGAAAAGTTTGAATACAGTCCAACTGTTTATTAAAATAATAATTAAATATTAGTCCAACTAATAAATAATTTATTTAACGACGAATGATTTGATATGAGCGTGTATGACAAGTTATTAAACGAATATTGCAAATTTAATACTTGCCTCCCACTATTTTTCGGCGAGCCTCTAACCCTCTTTCGAGTACTCGGGAAACCGTGTTTCCTAGTGGGCTAGGATCCCGTTAAATGTCACACAATCTTGACTTTGGCCAACAAATTGTATGATAATTAACTAGGTAGATCTCTAAAATCAATTGGATCCAATCCGATTCCTAGATCCAGTAGGGGGACATCCAAGTCCGAAACATATATCCTATATATGCCAATATATCCAATATATTGCCTAACCTTTTTCCTCTGAATCAACTAAGCCTTGGCTTTGGCACAACAAACTTAGTGATCCCAGTTAAGCGGAACCCATTGACCATGGAAAGCTTCGTAATCAATGTCGATGGATAAGAAGTGTTCTTGACTTTGTCCAACAAACCACAACTTGGACAAGACACCGATATGGAACAAAACTCTCATGATTCAAACACATCCTCGACGGACAAAGGTCTTGACTTTGGCCAACAAACCAATGACAGTCTTGGATCTTGAGTAAGAATCACTCAATGGAAAGAAAAACGCTTAATATTTTGAGAGGGTTTTTCGCGTGCAAATTGGCAACCAATTTATTATCTTTGTTAAGGTCTCATCATCATACACCCTTAAACATGCATTCTAAACACATAATAAAGTGTGTATAAATAAAGTAATAATGATATGTGGATGGATACTCAACACATTGTTCCTAGAACAAATCTCTCCCTTTCATCTCTCTCACGCTAGCACAAGTATTTACTTCTACCCGTTACATAACACTTCTAAAGAAACCTCATTTACATTGAGGAGAATAGGTGAGAAGAGAAATACATAGAGTATGGAGGTAATAGGCTGGACACGCAGGTCCAATTAATAAATTCTAAATTTATTACAATAATTTCTAAAATTGCCCCACCCATCTAATATCCATCTGATATACATTATTCATGCATCGCAACCATGTATTCACACAAGCATGTTATCAATCAATCTAATCCAATTAATTAATCTGATAATTAATGACCATCCAATGTTCAAACGACGATTTGATTTTGCGGGAGTCAAACTCGTTTTGCGAATAAGTACTCAAAGTACGAATTCTTGAATTATATTAAACTACAAAATTAAATCCAATTCAATTTTCATTTAATACTAATTCACTATTTAATTCCAAATTAATTATTACACTTTATTAACGAACCTTTACGACTTAAATTCCAAATTTAATCTTTACGGGTCTCAAAGCCTGATTAGCATCCAATGTCTATTTAATTAAAGTCCAATGGGCTTTTAATTAATTTCTTAAGGCATTGACTTTTGGTCAAATTGGGTCAAACCCAATAACCAAAGCCCAATCAAGGAATAACCACATAAGCCTAGAAATCAATTTAGGCCCATTAGGCCCAATTAAAATTTAAAGGTCCATTACTCATAATTGGACTTTATGGATATGGTTTTGGGCCCAATTGGATCCAACCAATTTGCCTAAACCAATCTTGGTACAACCAAGCCCAATTAGCCCAATAACAACTTTTAAGCCCAATTTCCAAAATTAGCCCAATTAATTAAATCACAAAAATTCCAAATTTCATATTTAATTAACCAAAGTGTATAGCATAATTAATTACCCAAATCAATATTTCCAAAATACCAATTAGCCTAATTAATCATGCTCATTAACAACAAAACATGTCCAACACATTTTATCAAAAATCAAACCCAATTTCATGCTTTAACTCTCGGTAATTTGGGGATTTTTCAAATCGATTCGGTTTCAATCCAATTAAATCCACAATCAACAATTCTCAATTGATTCCAACTCATCCAATGAATCAAAAATAAAAAAATCCAAGACATTAGGGCATCATGAGTATTCAGCCAAGCCAACCCATTTGGGGAAAATTATTCCAAATAACTTTTCATGAAATTGATCCAATCAAACTTCAATTAAACTACATTTAAGCATACTCAATCATCCCATTTCATCAAATCATGCTCAAATACATTTTACCCAATTTTAACCCTAAATCATGTTTCATGCTTTTACTCGCTCTGATACCATTGGTGGGAAATCTCTAAGTCCCGAGGATCGATTAACAAGCAAGAAACAACATGTGAATACACGAGGAAGTTGCGGAATACTTACATCGAGCGGTTGAGCGATGCGTCGAAGAACAAAAATCTTTTTCTCCTCCTCCAAGGCTTGGCAGTCCACTGGTTTTGGTCTCCAAGAATCGGCAATGGTCCTCCATGCAAGCTCCAAACTTTGTAATGAAATTCCATGCTCACAAGTGTTAGAGTTTACTAAGGTCCCAAGGATCAATAAACAAGCATGAACATGTGTGAATACAATGAGGGAGTTGCGGAATACTCACATCGATCGGTTGAGCGACGCTTTGACGAACAAAAAAGAACTTTCTGCTCACTGTGAAGCTCACGGCAGTGGCTGTGTGCAGTCCCCATTTTCGGTCATCAAACTTCAAGAATCCAAGCTCCAAGCTTCGTCAAACGATTCCCGGCTCATGGGTGGACTTCCCTATCACCTTCGCATGTCTCTTGGAGTGCTAGCTCTCTTGATTTTTGCCACAAAAACCAAGCATTTGCTTCCCCTAGCTCACGGTAATGAACCAGAAAATGAAGAGAGAAAAATGCCCATTTGGGCGTGACTTTAGGAGAGAAAAAGTGAAATTGTTTCTTTTAATTTTTGTGTATCTAATACCAAAATCAAAATTCAAACACCATTATAATAATAGTAAATGTCATTCAAGCTTTCAAAAAGCTTTTTCAACAACTTCTATCAACTCACATCAATCAATCAATCAATGGTCAAATCACTCAAAGTGACATGATTTGACGCTTGATGTGACGCTAGATGCGACTAGCGATTTGACGCTTGATTTGACTTGCGTGCCGCACTCGAATTCGAAATGCGAATGCGCTCGCAAATAATCCCGGGCTCGGGCTCGCTAATTCCAAATTAACGAATTTTCCGTTGCGACGCAATTAAATGATTACGCCTAGCGAAGTCACTATTCACGTCGCTAACGAATTATTTCTAAATTAATTCGTTCGCCCGAATTAAAATCTAATTGTAATTCCACGTCGAAATCCAATTTCGTTTAATATATCGAATATATTAATTTATCGATTAATTCCAAATTAATCATTATCTCTCTTTAAATGATATTTTATCCCAGATAAAATATCTCTGCTATTAATCCCAGATTAATTTTCTCTCTCATCTTATTAATCTCAGATTAATTAAAAGTGCGAGTCATACGTCATCGGTGAATCTTCGGGAAGCGACCCATGAGATCCCCGGATATGTTGGCAGTGAATTCGGTCTTCGGACTATCCGAACACGTAAGTACCTCGTACTACGTTTATACCGATTTATAAGACAAGGTTAGCTTCTAGCAAAGCGCCATGCCTACCCAATTCTCCAGAAATATCCTTACAGGAATAAAGGATCTATATCAGGCGTAGTATACGTAGTATTGCGTATTTCTGTCCAGTATCGGATGATCACATGCAAGGCCTGGGGCTGGTACAGTGTCTGCCCCGTAAGAAGCATATATCGGATTACGAGTAACTAGTCTCTTTAATATCGGATAATTATGACCAAGTAATATTATCCCGACGGTTGCAACCTTTTTAGAGAACCAGTTATGTATACATGCACGATCATCAACTCCATATGACTGGAGTGACACTTCCGTCTTGACATCACACCCAACACAGTAAGATTCTCAATATACCCAGCAGAGGCGTACACAGAACCTGTTAAAGCCCTGGACGACCTAAAACCAAAGTATATTGATTGTCGCAAGTATTAGCGGTGCAAGTCTCAGGTTAAGACCAAATACACCTACCCTGATTTCGGATTTCCATAGACACATAGTCATACTACCAATAGAATTCTGAGGGGGTCTTATCCAGAGCGAAGCTGTTTACTATACCATCGGTGAAACACAACCTCCTATTACACTTGCATGAGTATCCTATACTCAAATATATGAGTACTATGCCGTTGTGCCCTCACAACGCGCACAAGTGTAATACTAGTCTTTTACGTATTCATCGATGTCCAATCTCGATAATACTCTGACTAGGGATATTTAATGATTTATCCTTCGTGGACTGATACTATCTCATATCATTCTCAATCTAGGAACAAATCACAAAGACCTCTTATCATTTATATATCTTGGTGATCTAATCACAAATGATAAGAGTGCAATCTTCTTTGTCACATAGTTAATTTGTACAACAACACCACGATCTGTACAAATAGTGACGCTATGGGTCATAATTGTCCAACAATCTCCCACTTGGCCTATAGCCAGTCACTCGAGTGTCTAGCACCTGAACTATGTATGGTTGGCTCAAATTGCTGAGAAAAGACTTTCGTCAGCGGATTTGCATGATTATCGTCTGATGCGATTATACGATCATCACATCGCCACGATGTATGATCCGAACGAATCAGATGAATATCGAAGTATGTATCTGGATCGTTGATGAGACCATTAATTCTTTAGCCTGTGCTCAAGCCTAGCTCAGCTGCTAACAGAATTATATCTAATCTAATTAGATTTATTATCGACCCAAATGGCTTCTATTGCCGCCTCAGCTGTAGCAATAACCCGCATTTGTTGTTTATTCGGTAACAGTATCTTGCTTGGAAGATTTCCAGCTCACTGTACCGTTATTCAAACTTTATAGTACCGTTTGCGATTTTTAGTCGTCTTATCGGTTTAGGAAACTTGCAGTAGTGATCACAGTCACTTCAAGTTCTCCATCTCCATAGTTTAAGACAGCATCCTTATATCTCTAAGATACTAACAGATGTTCTTAACATCAATCCAGTGGCTATCACTTGGATTGGCCTGTTTGTGAATGCATATGCTCAATGCATATGCCCATACCCTAGGTTGTTTTCTGACTCTCTCCGACATACGTTGTTCTTGTGTATTCGAAGATTATGGTATAGTTTCATCCTTGATGAACTATTTATGTTCCATTAGGAATGGATGCCTGGAATAGTATTAATCTTATTTCATCGAGTTTTACTATCCTCCCACTTACCACTGCATATCGGTATTCCTCTTAGGAAAACCACATGGTGAGCAACAATCCATTGTTCTCTTGTGAGTTGTATAAGTACTATACTTATGTATCCCTAGGATAACCTACAATTTGGCACTTATCAAATTTGGGTTTTAGTTTGTATCATCCAAACATATGCCCAGCATACCCAATATTCAGGAATGAGAAACTGGGTTTCTTTCCTGTTCATATCTAATATAATATATGTCAAACAGATTTTAATGGAAGGTTATTCTAAATAAGTTATGCACTGTCAAAGCTTATCCGTTGAAGGAAATGGTAGCTCAGAGCGACTCATGATTAACCTTATCATGTCTAACATAATTTGGTTACTCATTTCGGACACACCGTCAACTTGACGTGTTCCGTTAGGAGTCCTCATTGAAAGAATACTATACTCTTTCAAGTATATAAGAAACTTATTGCTTAAATATTTTCCATCATGATCTAATCGTGATGATTTAATACTATAGCCGATCTGTTTGTCTATTTCGTGTCGAAACTTTAAAAGTTTCCGATTTGTGTTCTAAAAGAAACACATAACCATAACGCGATGCCACATCCGTAAAGGTCACGAAATATTCATATCCACCTCTAGCCTAGCTAGACATGGGCCCACTTGCTTCACTATGAACTAGGGCTAACAGATCAGTGGCATTTACACTTTTACCAAGTAAATAGTGTTATAGGCACATTGCCCAATAAACTAGATTCGTAGACTTTATTTGAATAGGATCAAATCAGTCCTAGTATCCACTCTTCAAAAGTGTGGATATACGAGTCTTGTTTAATTGTGTCACAGACAACAATGCCATAATTAGTTTCTTCTGATCATATCAGTTTGAGCTATTTGTTTGTCATGTTATATTTTTGAGATTTATTTATATTCAAAATATAAATTCTGTTATTCACATCTAATGTGCTTATCTCAATATCATCTTCATATAATGAAACACTTTAGTGTTCTAGAATATAAAGGTACACCCGCAGCGGGTTATACACTGATATAGAGATAATGTATCTAGTCAAACTAGTTACATTATAACAGTTTCCTATTTTAGGTACACACCCGAAAGGTAGTTCCTAAACTTAGGTATCTACGGTTGAAACAGTGACTTTCGTCCGTTTCCAATTCGCAGATAAATCTCATCCGAAGTCAGTATCCTGCTCATAGCAGATTCTGAACATCAATATATATTTATATCACACTAAGTATCTAAAATCCAATTTTAATACTAGTAGTGAACATAATTATGACAAATATATTTGAAGTCAGAGCCTTGCTCGTCTTCAATTCCTTCATGTCTGCTTTGTCCAAACGGAAATCACGCTTCCGCGATCCCGTTTGCCACATTAAGCGGACATTTTGGGATATGTCATTTATCTTTCTAAAAGATTATAATGATTTTGCTTTTTCCCTTTTCCACACTCCAGAAGCCTTTGGCCAAGCCTTGGCATTCTAAAATATCAAAGTAAGGTGCGCCTTGCGCAACTTGCCTAATTGCAAACTTTGACTTTGTCTCATTGAGAATAGTCATTAACTCTCCAAGAGTTTACTATTGCAATATTAGTACTTCTAAGATTCTAAGGATAGATTCTTTGAAGATCCTTCAATTTCATTATCATACTTTAAGGATCTAATCCTTTGTTCTGACAAAGAAATTAAGGAGTCTACTGCGACAAGCTTAATGGATTAAGCACTAAAGTTATCATCACATAAATCTTCCAAAGATTATGCTCCACTATTTGCTTAACTCCATGTTTAGGCTTAATATGTTATTTTATCAAATAAAGTAACTTATTATTTTCCAGGACCATCCTGAAATTTTTCCCAATTTTAAAATTAAACCATTTAAATACATTTTCCCCAGGATTATGTTTTAAATGCCAATCTTTCAATTATATCTTGATTCTAATAGTCCAACTATTTAATCAACGATTTCGATACTATTTATTATAATGATTACAATAGTCCAAATATTTAATCAACTATAATTTAATAGATTAAAGTCAATTATATTGATTACTATAATCCAATTATAAAATCAACTATAAATGAATAGTTTGAATATAGTCCAACTATTTATTAAAACCGCAATTTAAATATTAGTCAAACTAACATTTAATATATATGACGAATGATATTTGATTGAGCGCGTATGGCAAGTAATTGAACGAATATTGCAAATTCAATTCTTGCCTCCCACTATTTTTCGGCGAGCCTCTAACCCTCTGTCGAGTACTCGGGAAACCGTGTTTCCTAGTGGGCTAGGGTCCCGTTAAATATCACACAATCTTGACTTTGGCCAACAAATTGTATGATAATTAACTAGGTAGATCTCTAAGATCAATTGGATCCAATCCAATTCCTAGATCCGGTAGGGGGACATCCAAGTCTGAAACATATATCTTATATATGCCAATACATCCAATGTATTACCTAACCTTTTTCCTCTGAATCAACTAAGCCTTGGCTTTGGCACAACAAACTTAGTGATCCCAGTTAAGCGCGACCCATTGACCATGGAAAGCTTCGTAATCAATGTCGATGGACAAGAAGTGGTCTTGACTTTGGCCAACAAACCACAACTTGGACAAGACACCAATATGGAACAAAGCTCTCATGATTCAAACACATCTTCGACGGACAAAGGCCTTGACTTTGGCCAACAAGCCAATGCCAGTCTTAGATCTTGAGTAAGAATCACTCAATGGAAGGAAAAATGCTTAATATTTTACGAGGGTTTTTCGTGTGCAAATTGGCAACCAATTTATTATCTTTGTTAAGGTCTCATCATCATACACCCTTAAACATGCATTCTAAACACATAATAAAGCGCGTATAAATAAATTAATAATGATATGTGGATGGATACTTTACATATTGATCCTAGGTCAAATCTCTCTATTTCTCTCTCCCGCTAGCACAAATATTTCTTCTACCTGTTACACTACACTTCTAAAGAAACCTCATTTACATTGAGGGGAATAGGTGAGAAGAGAATACAAAGAATAAGGAGGTGATAAGGCTGGACACGCAGGTCCAATTTAATAAATCAAATTTATTACAATAATTTCTAAAATTGCCCCACCCATCTAATATTCATCCGATATACATTATTCATGCATCGCAACCATATATTCACACAAGCATGTTATCAATCAATCTAATCAAATTAATTAATCTGATAATTAGTGATCATCCAATGTTCAAACAACGATTTGATTTTGCTCGAGTCAAACTCGTTTTGCGAATAAGTACTCAAAGTACGAATTCTCGAATTAAATTAAACTACATCATTAAATCCAATTTAATATGCATTCAATTCTAATTCGCTAATTTAATTCAAAATTAAATACTACACTTTATTAACGAACCTTTACGACTTAAATTCTAAATTTAATCGTTACGGGTCTCAAAGCCCGATTAACGTCCAACGTCAATTTAATTAAAGTCCAATGGGCTTTTAATTAATTTCTTAAGGCGTGGACTTTTGGTCAACTCGGGGCGAACCCATAACCAAAGTCAAATCCGGGAGTTACCCCATAAGCCTAGAAATCAATTTTGGCCCATTAGGCCCAATTAAACTTTAAATGACCATTAAGTCGCATTTGGGCTTTATGGATACGGTTTTGGGCCCAATTGGATCCAATCCAATTTGCCTTAACCCAACTTGGAACAACCAAGCCCAATAAGCCCAATAACAACTTTCAAGCCCAATTTCCAAAATTAGCCCAATTCAATTAAATTGCCAAATTCCAAATTCCCAATTTAATTATCTAAAGTACATTACACAATTAATTATCCAATTAACATTCCTAAAACATCAATTAGCCTAATTAATCATGCTTTTTTACATCAATTAGTGTCCAACACATTTTGATCAAAAATCAAACCCAATTCATGCATTACTACTCTCGGCAATAAGGGGTAATTTTTGTCCGATTCGGTTTCAATCCAATTAAACCCACAATCGACATTAAATCATCATTTCCAATTGATTCAAGTCATCCAATGATCAAAAATCAAAAAATCACCAAGACATTTTAGGGCACATGTATTCGGCCAACACCAAAAAATTGGGGAAATTTGTTCCAAACATAATTTCAACAAATTGATCCAATCAATCCTCAATTCAAACACATTTAAGCATACTAATTCATCCAATTTCATTAATCATGCTCAAAATCAAGTTTACCCAAATTTTAAGCCCTAAACTTTTTCATGCTTTTCCTTGCTCTGGTACCATTGTTGGAGTTTACTAAGGTCCCAAGGATCAATAAACAAGCATGAACATGTGTGAATACAAAGAGAGAGTTGCGGAATACTCACATCGATCGGTTGAGCGACGCTTTGACGAACAAAAATGAACTTTCTACTCACTGTGAAGCTCACGGCAGTGGCTGTGTGCAGTCCCCATTTTCGATCATCAAACTTCAAGAATCCAAGCTCCAAGCTTCGTCAAACGATTCACGGCTCATGGGTGGACTTCCCTATTACCTTCGCATGTCTCTCGAAGTGTTAGCTCTCTTGATTTTTGCTACAAAAACCAAGCACTTGCTTCCCCTAGCTCACGGTAATGAACCCGAAAATGAAGAGAGAAAAATGCCCATTTGGGCGTGACTTTAGGAGAGAATAAGCGAAATTATTTCTTTTAATTTTTGTGTATCTAATACCAAAATCAAAATTCAAACACCATTATAATAATAGTAAATGACATTCAAGCTTTCAAAAAGCTTTTTCAACAACTTCCATCAACTCACATCAATCAATCAATCAATGGTCACATCACTCAAAGTGACATGATTTGACGCTTGATGTGATGCTAGATGCGACTAGCGATTTGACGCTTGATTTGACTTGCGTGCCGCACTCGAATTCGAAATGCGAATGCGCTCGCAAATAATCCCGGGCTTGGGTTCGCTAATTCCAAATTAACGAATTTTCCGTTGCGACGCAATTAAATGATTACGCCTAGCGAAGTCACTATTCATGTCGCTAATGAATTAATTCTAAATTAATTCGTTCGCCCGAATTAAAATCTAATTTTAATTCCGCGTCGAAATCTAATTTCGTTTAATATATCGAATATATTAATTCATCGATTAATTCCAAATTAATCATTATCTCTCTTTAAATGATATTTTATCCCAAATAAAATATCTCCGCTATTAATCCCAGATTGATTTTCTCTCTCATCTTATTAATCCCAGATTAATTAAAAGTGAGAGTCATACGTCATCGGTGAATCTTTGGGAAGCGACCCATGAGATCCCCGGATATGTTGGCAGTAAATTCGGTCGTCGGACTATCCGAACACGTAAGTACCTCGTACTACGTTTATACCGATTTACAAGACAATGTTGGCTTCTAGCAAAGCGCCATGCCTACCCAATTCTCCAGATATCCTTACAGGAATAAATGATCTATATCAGACGTAGTATACGTAGTATTGCGTATTTCTGTCCAGTATCGGATGATCACATGCAAGGCCTGGGGCTGGTACAGTGTCTGCCCCGTACGAAGCATATATCCGATTACGAGCAACTAGTCTCTTTAATATCTGATAATCATGACCAAGTCATATTATCCCGACAGTTGCAACCTTTTTAGAGAACCAGTTCTGGATCCATGCTTGATCATCAACTCCATATGACTGGAGTGACACTTCCGTCTTGACATCACACCCAACACACTACGATTCTCAATATACCCAGCATAGGAGTACACATAACCTGTTAAAGTCCTGGACGACCGCAACCAAAGTATATTGATTGTCGCAAGTATTTGACTTGCAAGTCTCAGGTTAAGACCAAATACATCTACCCTGATTTCGGATTTCCATAGACACATAGTCATACTACCAATGGAATTCTGAGGGGGCCTTATCCAGAGCGAAGCTGTTTCCCGTACCATCGGTGAAACACAACCTCATATTACACTTGTATGAGTACCCTATACTCAAATATATGAGAACTATGTCGTTGTGCCCTCACAATGCGCACAAGTGTAATATTAGTCTTTTACGTATTCATCGATGTCCAATCTCGATAATACTCTGACTAGGGATATTTAATGATTTATCCTTCGTGGACTGATACTGTCTCATATCATTCTCAATCCAGGAACAAATCACAGTGACCTCTTATCATTTATATATCTTGGTGATCTAATCACAAATGATAAGAGTACAATCTCTTTTGTCACATAGTTAATTTGTACAACAACACCATGATCTGTACAAATAGTGACGTTATGGGTCATAATTGTCCAACGACAAGTTGCTTTCCCTATCACCTTCGCAAGACTCAAATGGTGTGCTAGCACTTGGTAATTTTGCCATAAAATCACCATTTTCTTCTCCTTCATTCTCGGTCCAAACCAGAAAAACAGAAGAGGAAATAGCCTTAGGCAGTGTGTGAGAGAGAGAGGAAAAATGGCTCCAAAAACGTGAACCAAATGAGAGAGAGAGAGTAAATGTGTTATTGTAGAAAAATGATTTCCAAAATCAATAATAAACATATACCAAATTTTGTAAAAAGCTTTCCAAAAGTCAACACAAAATTTGGAGGTAAAAATGTATTAAATGCATTCAACAACCCACATCAACTATTCACATCACTCAATCAATCAAGTGACAAGTTGTCACATCACTCAAAGTGACTAGCGATTTGACTCTTGATGTGACTAGTGATTTGACGCTTGATTTGACTTGTGTGCCGCACTCGAATTCGAAATGGGAATGCGCTCGCAAATAATCCCGGGCTCGGGTTCGCTAATTCCAAATTAATGAATTTTTGTTGCGTCGTAATTAAATCTAATTTAATTAAATAATCATTCCTATCATAATTACTATTCACGTCGCTAACGAATTAATTCTAAATTAATTCGTTCACCCGAATTAAAATCCGATTTTAATTCCGTTTCGAAATCCAATTTCGTTTAATATATCAAATATATTAATTTATCGATTAATTCCAAATTAACCGTTCTCTCTCTTTAAATAATATTTTATCCCAGATAAAATATCTCCGTAATTAATCTCAGATTAATTTTCTCTCTCAACTAATTAATCCCAGATTAATAAAGTGCGAGTCATACGTCATTGGTGAATCTTCGGGAAGCGACCCATGAGATCCCCGGATATGTTGGCAGTAAATACGGCCGTCGGACTATCCGAACACGTAAGTACCTCGTACTATGTTTGTACCGATTTACAAGACAAGGTTAGCTTCTAGCAAAGCGCCATGCCTACCCAATTCTCCAGAAATATCCTTACAGGAATATGTGATCTATATCAGGCGTAGTATACGTAGTATTGCGTATTTCGATCCAGTATCGGATGTCACATGCTTGGCCTGAGGCTGGAATTGTATCTGCCCCGTACGAAGCACATATCGGATCTCTGGTAACTAGTCTCTATAATCGGATAAACATGACCTAGTCATAATATCCCGATAGCTGCAGCATTTAAGAGAACCAGTCCCGTATCCTACGTGACCATCATCTCCACTATGACTGGAGTGATACTTCCATCTTGACATCACACCCAACACACTACGATTCTCAATATACCCATCAGAGGCGTACACATAACCTTTTAAAGCCCTGGACGACTTAAAACCAAAGTATATTGATTGTCGCAAGTATTAGCGGTGCAAGTCTCAGGTTAAGACCAAATACACCTACCCTGATTTCGGACTTCCATAGACACATAGTCATACTACCAATGGAATTCCGAGGGGTCTATCCAGAGGGAAGCTGATTTCCGTACCATCGGTAAAACACAACCTTCTACTACACTTGCATGAGTATCCTATACCCAAATATATGAGAACTATGTTGTTATGCCCTCACAATGCGCACAAGTGTAATACTAGTCTTTTACGCATTATCGATGTCCAATCTCGATAATACTCTGACTATGGATATTTAATGATTAATCCTTCATGGATTGATACTGTCTCATATCATCTCAATCCAGGAACTAATCATGAAGACCTCCTATCATTTATACATCTTGGTGATCTAATCACAAATGATAAGAGAGCAATTTCCTTTGTCACATAGTTAATTTGTACAACAACACCATGATCTGTACAAATAGTGACGCTATGGGTCATAACTGTCCAATATTATATGGTCGGTTTAAATATAAAATTGGATTACCGTCTATATGGTCGGTTTTGTGTGACAGACTTTACCGCATATATGGCTGGTTTAATTGGACTAAATGGACTACCGCCTATATGGCTGGTTTTATATGTTTGACATAATTAATTCATAAGATAAATTAATGTGCTAATAATGTCAGTTTAGATATTATAAAAAGTGAGATTCCTAGGTTTGAAATATTAATGGTGGATCCCCTTGCCCCAATATTTTATATTCATCTAGGAAATGATGAAACACAATATTCACGGGTTTAATAATTGATTTTCTTATATAATTGGTAATATATTATGCTTGTTTATTGAATCTTGACCTTAATGCTTCTTGTTGTCTGATCACCAATAAGATTGATGTGGTAAACATATAATGAACTTGTAAAGGGGATTTTGTGTTTCAGCCTTAGATTCAATAGCACACGATCTCATTTTAAGGATTTCCTTACATGATAGGAATATATATGTCTGGCGTGGGTAGCCATAATTGGAACTTGACCTTAATGAATTCGGGAAAATTAGTTAACATAGGAATATAGTTAATTGGGTTACTTTGGGTGTTTGGATTCGACCATCGGAAAAGGCTTATGCATATCTTCGTGTTCCATGTTAACAAACTAATATATTACACATGTATAGGAGAATCAATTCATCAATAAAATAATATTGTGTGGATTCACATCCCTAGATATTTGTGTCTTTTCTTTATTTTCCTTTGTATTTTCTTTGTCTTTGTCATTTTATTTATTTATTTTAATCAAATCCATATTCAACCAGCGAACAATCCCTTCTCACCCCAATTAGATACATATAATTAAATAGCATCAATAATTAATAAACGTGAGAATTAAGTCCTCGTGGGATCGATATTTTTATACTACTTGTGCGATGCATGCGCTTGCGTATAGTACGTTTACCACAGATCAGTTACTTTGGGTGTTTGCATTTGACCATCGGAAGAGGCTTATGCATATCTTCGTGTTCCAGGTTAACAAACTAATATATTGCGCATGTATAAGAGAATCAATTCATCATTAGAATAATATTGTGTGTAATCACAACCCTAGATGTTTTGTCTTTTCTTATTTTCCTTTGTATTTTCTTATACTTTTATTTATTTATTTATTTTAGCCAGATCCATCTCCAACCAACCATCAATCAATCCCTTCTCATCCCAATTAGATACCTGTAAATAAATAGCAACAATAATTAATAATTGTAAGAATTAAGTCCTCGTGGGATCGATATTTTTATACTACTTGTGTGATACGTGTGCTTGCATATAGTGTGTTTACCGCGGATCAAGTTTTTGGCGCCGTTATCGGGGACTTATTTTTCTTGCCTTATTAATTTTGACGCTATATATTTTACTTGTATCTAATTTTCTTTATTTTTATTTGTAATTTTTATTTATTTCTTTTATTTTTTAGGTGGTTGAAAATGGGTCGATATTGAGCGATGGAAGCATTACGAGCTTTAAGAGGTAAAGATACACCCATATCAATGAGACACAGTCTGGTTTTCTGAGGTCTGTTGTCCAGCCCAAAAATTATCAATGGATGTCAGAGACTAGTAGAACAACATTTTCTCAACCATTTCAGAGATGTGAGATATGTGATGGTAACCACCTTAGCGATCATTGCATGTACAACTACAATTCAGAGTGGCAGAATTATCAGTGATCTACATATGAACAACCCACATATTTCACTGAATCACATTATCCATCTTATCCATCATCAATCTACGATCTTCATCAAGAACCAGAACTATCAGTGGAAGAAAGGTTGACGGAAATGCTCAAGACAAGAGAAAAATGGTTGGATGATATGCTCGAGCAACGAGATGCAATGTTTCAGAGTCAATATGCAACTATATAGAGACTGGCAGATCAAGTGAGACAATTGGTTGAGAACCATAATTACATACCTCAAGGAGCATTTTCAAATGACACTGACGAAGCCTTCAAGTACCAAACATTTTACGATAACACCTTAATCGAAACAGAGGTTGAACAATATCAAGATTCAGATGTATTAGTTCAGGAGCCCGAACAAGCATAATCTCAACCTGATCTAGAACATTCTTCGGTCAATGATTGCATCTATGGGGAGAAACAAGCAGAAGAGATGACAGTACCATCCATACCAACAAATGAGGATCTCGAAACATACATTGCTCAGTTGTCAGATGAAGAGCTAAATACAGAAATATAAAATTACATCTGTGAAGAAAAGGTGGAACAATATGAAGAACAGAAGCAATAGCAAGTGTGTGAGCATATCGTGACACCAGAGGAAATACCACAAAATTGGGGAGTACACATCAAGGACACCACCCAGAAGATTGACAGAATGGTACAACCATTCAAAGTCAAGCACCATACGAGACCTCTTGATTTATTTTCATTTCTTTCGAGAACCGCTGGAGCTATAAAATTTAAGAAGGTGGTGAAAGCACTGAGTCCATTAAAATCATTTTGGCCACCTCACTTTTAGAAAAGGCGATGAAAGAGCAACGCTTATGGGATTGTCCTCTCTCGGACGTCCAAAACAACACTGAAGCCTCCTTGAAGAACGATCTTTGGTCACGTCTGGCTGAAGACGTTAAATTTAGCACTAGCGGGGAGGAAACCTTTATAAAATTGTTGTTTTTATTTTTGCATTTTGCATATACATGTTATAGAGTTTTTAATTTTGTGTGTTATTTGAGTAGGAAAAAGCACAGACGGAGTATTTAAGGCAGATCAAGATAAGAGATATCGAGGAATGGTGTCTGAAAAATCGCGAATATAAGATTTAATTCATTAGTGATGGCATGAAGGAGTGGACTCTTGAGACGTATCCTAGTGGATATATGCATCAAGCGAGTCGCGTGTTGCGTACACAATTATGTTGCCTTAAATAATTGCTTTGATATGCTTTTTTATTTTGATTTCCTTTATTTTCGCCGATAAAATCTAAACTTTTTGACTTTCATTTATTTTACCATTCATTTGATAATTGTCATTTGGAAGGTACTAGTGTAATTATTATTCACCCTTTTTCATGATCTATAACTTCAGCTCATCACTCCTCTCTTTGACACATCCAGATAAATATTCTGATAAGAGAAGAAATGGAAACCATTTCCAAGCAAAGAGTCATTCATATCTGTGTGTTTTGTGGATCTAATTATGGGTCTAAACCAGAATTTGTTGAGGCCACAAAAGAATTGGGTAAAGTTATTGCAGAAAGAAATATGCACTTAGTATACGACGGTGGCAATCTTGGATTAATATGATGTGTCTCAAAAGCAGTCCAGGAAGGTGGCAGTCATGTTATGGGGATCATTCCAGAACCATTGACAGATGAAAACCTCATCAGGAAATCAAATGAAGAAGAATTCATTGTTTCAGGTATGTCTGAACAACTTATTGAAATGGTAAATCACGCTGACACTTTCATTGCTTTACCAGGTGGGCTAGGCACGTTGGAAGAAATATTCACAGTTGCGTCATGGGTGAACTTGAACATCCACCAAAAACCCATTGGACTACTTAATGTGGATAGATTTTTTGATTTTCTTTTGTATTTCTTGCAGATGCCAACAAACTGTTGGGTTTGTAGGTTTATAGAATTATGAATGAATAACAAAGAAGAGTGGCGGAAACACACTTACATTGATCGGTTTATAGATGCGTCAAACAAAAAAAATTTATCCTCCAAGAAGCTTTGATATTCGGCCAAGGTGAGAAGCTCCAAGATTTTTCAAGATTCCAAGCTCTTGTGTTGGTTTCCCTATCACCTTGATATGATCCTTGAAGAGTGCTAGCCCTTTGAGAATTTTTGCAACAAAAATTCTTCACTTTATTCTTGCTATTTTCGGTCTTGAAGAAGAAAATTGGGAGAGGGAAAAAGCTCACTGCATTCGGCAATGAGAGAGAGAATGAAGGCTTGGGTAAATTGTTTTCCAAAACAATTAATTGATATACCAAATGTGTATTTGGTACAAGTCAATCAACTTTGACTTGGAGTGTTTTAGAAGTCAATAACAACTCCACCAAAACACATCACAATAAAGCTACTTTAAGTGACATGTGATGTGACAATTGATGTGACATCTGGGCCACACTCGATTCCGAATGCGAGTGGGCCCGCAAACACTCCCGGGCTCGGGTTCGCTAATTCCCAATAAACGAACTTCCGTTGCGATGTAATTAAATCGAATTTAATTAAATAATTATGCCTAGCAAAATTACTATTCACGTCGCTAACGAATTAATTCTAAATTAACTCGTTTGCCCGAAATAAAATCCAATTTTAATTCCGCGTCGAAATCTAATCTCGAATATATTATTTTATCGATTAATTCCAAATTAATCTTTCTCTCTCTTCTAATAGTACTTTATCCTAGATAAAGTCTTTCCGTAATTAATCTGAGATTAATTTAGGTCGAATCATACGTCATCGGTGAATCTTCGGGAAGCGACCCAAGAGATCCCTGGATATGTTGGCAGTAAACTCAGTCGTCGGACTATCCGAACACTTACGTACCAAGTACTATGTTTTTACCGATTTACGAGACAATGTTGGCTTCTAGCAAAGCGCCATGCCTACTCAATTCTCCAGAAATATTCTTAATGGAATATACGATCTTTTACAGGCGTAGTATACATAGTATTGCGTATTTTGATCCAGTATCGGATGTCACATGCAAGGCCTGGGGCTGGTATAGTGTCTGTCTCGTACGAAGCATATATCGGATCACTAGCAACTAGTCTCTTTATTATCGGATAATCATGACCAAGTCATATTATCCCGATGGTTGCAACCCTTAGAGAACCAATTCTGTATCCCTGCGTGACCATCATCTCCATATGACTGAAGTGATACTTCCATCTTGACATCACACCCAATACACTACAATTCTCAATACACCCAGAAGAGGCGTACACAGAACCTGTTAAAGTCCTGGATGACCAAAACCAAAGCGTATTGATTGTCGCAAGTACTAGCGATGCAAGTCTCAGGTTAAGACCAAATACACCTACCCTGAAGCAGACTCCCATAGACACATAGTCATACTACCAATGGGATTCTGCGGGGTCTATCCAGAGCGAAGCTGTTTTCCGTACCATCAGTAAAACACAACCTCCTACCACACTTGCATAAGTATCCAATACTTAAATATATGAGAACTATGATGTTACGCTTCCATAACACGCACAAGTGTGATACTAGTATATTCCGCATTATCGATGTCCAGTCTCGATAATACTACGACTAGGGATATTTAATGATTAAACCATCGTGGATTGATACTGTCTCATATCATCTCAATCCGGAACTAATCATAAGGACTTTCATCATTCACACATTTAAGTAATCTAATTACGAAATGATAAAAGGCAATTTCCATTACTACATAGTTAATTTGTACAAAACCACAATGTTTTTACAAACAGTGACGCTATGGGTCATAACTGTCCAACAATCTCTCACTTGGCCTATAGCCAGTCACTCAAGCATCTAATACCTGAACTATATACATGTCGCTCAAACTTTGGCTGATGAATGGCTTTCGTCAACGGATCTGCAATGTTGTCCTCTGATGCGACCTTCTCGATCTTCACATCGCCACGATGAATGATCTCACGAATCAGATGGAAAAATCGAAGAACATGCTTGGATCGTTGATGAGACCGCGGTTCCTTAGCCTGCGCTATAGCCCCGTTATTGTCCTAATACAATGGAACGGGCTCAGCTGCTAACGGAACTACTCCTAATCCAATTAGAAATTTTTGGATCCAAACTGCCTCCTTTGCTGCTTCAGCTGCAGCGATATACTCTGCTTTTGTTGTTGAATCGGCAACAGTCTCTTTCTTGGAAGATTTCCAACTTACTGGTCCGTTATTCAAACAAAATATGTACCCGGATTGCGACTTACAGTCGTCTTTGTCGGTTTGGAAACTTACATCGGTATACCCAGTTACGTCAAGTTCTCCATCCCCATAGATTAAGAAAGCATCCTTAGTTCGTCTAAGATACTTAAGGATATTCTTAACCGCTATCCAGTGACTTTCACCTGGATCGGCCTGATAGCGACTACACATGCTCAAATTATAGGAGACATCAGGTCACGTAAATATCATGGCATACATGATCGATCCGACTGCCGAGGCGAACGGTATCCGACTCATGCTGTCTCTCTCATCTTGAGTTTTAGGACACATGTCCTTAGATAGAGTGACGCCATGTGACATTGGCAACAGTCCCCTCTTGGACTGATCCATGTTGAATCACTTCAACACTTTGTCAATGTACGTACTCTGGGAGAGTCCAAGCAGCTTTCTAGATCTATCCCGGTAGATCTTTATTCCTAGAATGAAGGCTGCTTCTCCCAGATCTTTCATGGAGAATTTCAATGAAATCCAAGCTTTCACCGACGTTAACATGGGAATGTCATTGCCAATAAGTAATACATCATTAACGTAAAGGACAATGAATGTCAGTGCTCTCCCACTAACCTTATTATATACACAAGGGTCATCCTCGCTTTGAACGAAATCATATTCTTTTATGATCTCATCAAAGCGTTGGTTCCAAGAACGCGACGCTTGCTTCAATCCATAAATGGATCGATTTAACTTACAAACCTTGTTTGCAAGTCACAGCACGATAAAACCGTCAGGTTGTTGCATATAAACATCCTCCAAAAGGTTTTCGTTAAGGAAAGCGGTTTTGACGTCCATCTGTCATATCTCGTAATCGAAATATGCAGCTATCGCAAGCATTATCCGTATGGATTTAATCATGGCAACGGGTGAGAAAGTTTCGTCGTAATCGACATTATGTCGTTGACGATACTCATTCGCTACAAGCCTAGCTTTGTACATTTGTACGTTGCCATCCATGTCGGTCTTCTTCTTGAAGACCCATTTACATCCAATAGGCTTTATGCCTTCTAGTGCATCAACCAGTGTCCAAACTTAGTTGGTGTACATGGAATCCATTTCGGACTTCATGGCTTCTTGCCATAAAGCGGAATCGATATCTTGTATCGCTTCCTCATACGTAGCCGGTTCGTTATCCTCAATGAGATTAATATCTACATGAGGTGAGATCAGAAACCCATACCTCTCAGGTTGTTTCCTGACTCTCTCCGACCTACGCGGTCCTTGTGTAATCGAAGATTGTGGTACAAATTCATCCCTGATGAACTGTTCATGTTTCGTTGAGGATTCTATGCCAGGAACAGTATCACTCCGATTTTCATCGAGTTCTACTTTCCTCCCACTTATCACTGCATTTAGGAATTCCTTCTCAAGGAAAACCGCATGTAGGGCAACAAATACTTTGTTCTCTTGTGGGTGATAGAAGTAATATCCTTTGGTTTCCCTAGGATATCCTACAAATAGGCATTTATCCGATTTGGGTTCACGTTTGGTACCTTCCAAACGTTTGACGTATGCCCAACATCCCCAAATCTTCAGGAATGAGAAACCCGGTTTCTTTCCTGTCTATATCTCATACGGAGTCTATTGAACAGACTTTGACGGAACCTTATTCAAAATAAGTATTGCACTGTTTAATGCATATCCCCAGAAGGAAATAGGTAGCTCAGTGCGACTCATCATCGACCTCATTATGTCTAAAAAAGTTCGGTTTCTCCGTTCGGACACACCGTTTAATTGCGGTGTTCCAGGAGGAGTCCACTGTGAAAGAATACCATATTCTTTCAAGTAGTGAAGAAACTCGTTGCTCAAGTATTCGCCACCACGGTCCGACTGTAATGTCTTAATACTCTTGCCGATCTGTTTTTCAACTTCATGTCGACACTCTTTGAATTTCTCAAAAGTTTCCGACTTGTGTCTCATAAGATACACATAACCATAACGTGACGCATCTTCCGTAAAAGTTACGAAGTATTCATATCCACCTCTAGCCTGGCTAGACATAGGCCCACAAACGTCACTATGAACAAGGGCTAACAGTTCGGTGGCGCGTACACCTTTACCGCTAAAAGGTGACTTAGGTATTTTGCCTAATAAGCAAGATTCGCAGACGTCATATGAATTTGGATCAAATCCGTCCAAGTACCCACTCTTCGAAAGTGTGGATATGCGAGTCTTGTTTATGTGTCCCAGATGACAATGCCACATATAAGTTTCATCTTTGTGACTTACTTTAAGTCTTTTGTTTGTTACAGAATATGGTTGAGATTCATTTATATTCAAAATATAAAGACCATTATTTACAACAGCAATGCAAATTTCTATATTATTTTTATACATAAAACACTCAGTGTTTTGAAATACAAAAGTATACCCACATTGGGTTAACATAGATACAGATATAATATTCCTAGTCAAACTAGGTACATAATAACAGTCCAAAAGTTAAAGTACATGCCCCGAGGGCAGTTCCAAAACATATGTGCCCATGGCCAAAACGGTAACAGATGTCTCATTTCCAACACGCAGATCAATCTCCCCTGACGCTAGTTTCCTGCTAATCCGCAGATCATGCACATCAGTACAAATGTGAGTACCACAACCAGAATCAAGAATCCAATTTTTAAAACTAGAAGTAGTCGTGTTTATTTCTATAACAAACATACCTGAGGCCGGTGCCTTGCCTGCCTTTATCTCCTTCTGGAGCGCCTTGTACTCGCGGCAGTCACGTTTCCAGTTACCCTGCTTCTCGCATGGGAGGCAAACATCCTGAGACTTGTCATTCGGCTTCCCAGAAGCCTTTGACGCCTTACCCTTGCCCTTCTTCTTATGCTTCTTCTTTTTCACACCTCCAGTCACCTTGGGCCCAGCCCTCGGTGAATGAGATGTAGAAGCGAAGTGCGCCTCGCGCTTTTTACCCTTATAGAGTTCCTTCTCGGCCTCACGCAGCGTGGACATCAGCTCTCCAAGAGTCTGCTCTTGGTTCAACATGTTGTAGTTCATGATGAATCCACTCCAAGTGTCGGGGAGAGACGGCAAGATCAAATCTATAGAGGTCTCTATCTTAAAGACAATCCCCATTTGTCCAAGCTGCTCAATATCGGCAATCATCTGTGTCACGTGATGTTCAACAGACGTACCCTCCGACATCCGAGAACGGAAGAGCTTCTTCTGTAACTCATATTGCTGCGACCTAAGGTTAGATCGGTGCAGATCGTGCAACTTCGCCAATATGCTATTGGGATCCAATCCCTTGTTTTGTCAACGGAATTGCTGAGTCATAGCAGCAAGCATAATTGACTAAGCAGTCGCGTTGTCATCACTATGTGTCTTCCAAAGATCTAGCTCGAGCAACTGATCAGAACTGGGCTTAGGCCCAAGAGGTCTCTCTATAGTATATAGAAACCTCTCAGATCCAAGGACTATCCTTAGATTGAGTTCCCAATCGGAGAAGTTAGTGTCGTTGAAGACATTTTCTCCCATGATAATGTCACGCACATTATTATTTCTGGTCATTTTGATCGCGATAATCTAATTATCCGATTAACAATGAAGGGTACAGTCCAACTGTTACAAGAAAAATAACAATATATTAGTCCAACTAATAAAATAATTTTGACGAAATGTTTGAAAGCGCGTAAAGCTAAGTATTCGAACGAAATTGCAAGTTCAATACTAGCCTCCCACTATTTTTCGGCGAGCCTCTAACCCTCTGTCGAGTACACGGGAAACCCAGTTTCCTAGTGGGTTAGGATCCCGTTAAATAACGCACAACCTTGACTTTGGCCAACAAACTGTATGATATTTAACTAGGTAGATATCGAAGATCAATTGGATCTCATCTAATTCCTAGATCTGGTAGGTAGACTTCCAAGTCCGAAACATATATATAATATATATGCCAATACATCCAATGTATTTCCTAACCTGTTTCATCTGAATCAACTAAGCCTTGGCTTTGGCATAACAAGATTAATGATTCCAGTTAAGCGGGACCCATTGACGTGGGAAAGTTTCGTAATCAATGTCGATGGACAAGAAGTGATCTTGACTTTGGCCAACAAATCACAACTTGGACAAGACACCGATATGGAACAAAACTTTCATGATTCAAACACATCCATGATATGACAAAGGCCTTGACTTTGGCCAACAAGCCAATGCCAATCTTGGATCTTGAGTAAGAATCACTCAATGGAAGGAAATATCGCTTAATATGTTTTGAGGGATTTTTACGTAAATTGGCAACCAATTTATTATCTTTGTTAGGTCTAATCATCATACACCCTTAAACATGCATTCTAAACACATAATAAGGCGCGAAAGTAAATTAATAACGATATGCAGATGGATATTTAACAACTTGTTCCTAGAACAAATCACTCGATTTCCTCTCCCCGACTAGCACTATTATACTTCTACCCAATTACATAATACAATAATATAAACCTCATTACATTGAGGGGAATTAGGTGAGAAGAGAATACAAAGAAATAATGAGAGATAAGGCTGGACACGCAGGTCCAATTTATAAATTCCAAATTTACAACAATTTCTAAAATTGCCCTTTCCCTTCTAATATCCATCCGATATATGCTATTCATTCAACACATCCATATATTCATTCATAGCATGAAATTCAACCAATCTAATCCAATTAATTAGTCTTTGAATTATGTGATCATCTAATGTTCAAACAACGATTTGATTTTTGAGCGAGTCCAACTCATTTGAGAATAAGTACTCAAAGTACGAATTCTTGAATTATATCAAACTACTCGTTAAATCTAATTTAAGTCATATTCAATACTAATTCCTTTATTTAATTCCAAATTAAATATCTACACTTTTAATGTGCTTTAACGACTTAGATTCCAAATCTAATCGTATCGGGTCTCAAAGCCCAACAAACATCCAATGTTAGTTTAATTAAAGTCTGATGGGCTTTCAATTGATTTCATAAGGCATGGGCTTTGGTCAATATGGGTCAAACCTAATTACCAAGCCCAATTAAGGAATCACCCTCATTTGCCAAGAAAAAAATTTTAGCCCATAAGGCCCAATTAAACTTTTAAAGCCCATTTATTACATTTGGACTTAATGGAATGATTTAGGCCCAATTTGGATCCAATCCAATTGGCCTAAACCAACTTGGCCCAACCAAGCCCATTATGCCCAAATATAACAATTTCAAGCCCAATTCAAAATTAAGCCCAATTAACCAAATTTTAAAATTCCAAATTTTATAACTTAAGTAATTAAAGTGTAATACATCAATTAATTAACTAAATCAATATTTCCAAAATACAATTTAACCAATTAATTATGTATCCTATTTGTTCAACTAATGTCCAACATTCTTGAATCAAAAAATCAAGTCCATACATGTTAATTTGTTCTCGGCCAAGGTAAGGATTTTTGTCCGATTTCGTTTTTCAATCCGATCGAATTACAAATCGACATTTCCAATTCGTTTCAAGTCATCTAATGAGCATCAAAACAAAAAATACCAAGAACTTAGGGTAACAACATGATTCGGCCAAGCCTAAGTGTGGGCTAAAATTTGATCCAATCAATATTTCAAGAAATTGATCATATACAACTTCATAAAATCATCATACAAGCATACTCAATCAATCAATTTTATCAAATCACGCTCAAAATGATTTTACCCAAATTTTACCCTAATTCATTTCATGCTCATTTTGGCTCATAGATACCATTGTTGGGTTTCTAGGTTTATTCCCAAGATCAAATAAGCATAGAATGATGAATGAATAACAAAGAAGAGTGGCAGAAATACACTTACATTGATCGGTTTATGGATGCATCAAACAACAAAATTTTCTCCTCCAATAAGCTTTGATATTCGGCCAAGGTGAGAAGCTCCAAGCTCCAAGCTTTTTCAAGATTCCAAGCTCTTGTGTTGGTTTCCCTATCACCTTGATATGATACTTGAAGAGTGCTAGCCCTTTGAGAATTTTTGCAACAAAAAATCTTCACTTTCTTCTTGCTATTTTCGGTCTTGAATAAGAAAATTGGGAGAGGGAAAAAGCTCACTGCATTCGGCAATGAGAGAGAGAATGAAGGATTGTGTAAATTGTTTTCCAAAACAATTAATTGATATACCAAATGTGTATTTGGTACAAGTCAATCAACTTTGACTTAGAGTGTTTTAGAAGTCAATAACAACTCCACAAAACACATCACAATAAAGCTACTTTAAGTGACATGTGATGTGACAATTGATGTGACCTGTGGGCCCCACTCGATTCCGAATGCGAGTGGGCCAGCAAACACTCCCGGCCTCGGGTTCGCTAATTCCCAATTAACGAACTTCCGTCGCGACGTAATTAAATCGAATTTAATTAAATAATTATGCCTAGCAAAATTACTATTCATGTCGCTAACGAATTAATTCTAAATTAACTCGTTTGCCCGAATTAAAATCCAATTTTAATTCCGCGTCGAAATCTAATCTCGAATAATATATCGAATATATTATTTTATCGATTAATTCCAAATTAATCTTTCTCTCTCTTCTAATAGTACTTTATCCTAGATAAAGTCTCTCCGCAATTAATCCCCGATTAATTTAGCTCGAATCATACGTCATCGGTGAATCTTCGGGAAGCGACTCAAGAGATCCCTAGATATGTTGGCAGTAAACTCGGTCGTCGGACTATCCGAACACGTACATACCAAGTACTACGTTTTTACCGATTTACGAGACAAGGTTGGCTTCTAGCAAAGCGCCATGCCTACCCAATTCTCCAGAAATATTCTTAATGGAATATACGATCTTTAACAGACGTAGTATACATAGTATTGCGTATTGTGATCCAGTATCGGATGTCACATGCAAGGCCTGGGGCTGGTACAGTGTCTGTCCCGTACGAAGCATATATCGGATCACTAGCAACTAGTCTCTTTATTATCGGATAATCATGACCAAGTCATATTATCCCGATGGTTGCAACCCTTAGAGAACCAGTTCTGTATCCCTGCGTGACCATCATCTCCATATGACTGAAGTGATACTTCCATCTTGACATCACACCCAATACACTACAATTCTCAATACACCCAGAAGAGGCGTACACAGAACTTGTTAAAGTCTTTGACGACCAAAACCAAAGCGTATTGATTGTCGCAAGTACTAGCGATGCAAGTCTCAGGTTAAGACCAAATACACCTACCCTGAAGCGGACTCCCATAGACACATAGTCATACTACCAATGGGATTCCGCGGGGTCTATCCAGAGCGAAGCTGTTTTCCGTACCATCGGTAAAACACAACCTCCTACCACACTTGCATAAGTATCCAATACTTAAATATATGAGAACTATGTTATTACGCTTCCATAACACGCACAAGTGCGATACTAGTCTATTCTGCATTATCGATGTCCAGTCTCGATAATACTACGACTATGGATATTTAATGATTAAACCGTCGTGGATTGATAATGTCTCATATCATCTCAATCCGGAACTAATCATAAGGACTTTCATCATTCACACATTTAAGTAATCTAATTACGAAATGATAAAAGGCAATTTCCATTACTACATAGTTAATTTGTACAAAACCATAATGTTTTTACAAACAGTGACGCTATGGGTCATAACTGTCCAACACAAACATGGGTTCATCTCGAAACCAATAAAAGACATATTTCTAACTGCAAGAAAGGCTGATGAATTGATCGACCGACTCTTAACCTATGAACCAAAAATTGACCATATTCTTTCCAAGTTGAACTGGTCTGATAGCAATCATGGCAAGAAGCGTAAACTGGACTTAGATCTTAATCGGTAATTTTTAGTCGTCAATTTCGCACTAACCAGGTGATGTCTTCTAAACTATTATTCTTCTTCTTAAGACATTAGGGACAATATCTCGATTAGGTTTGGGGGAGGAAATAGTTGACTAGTTTGTTGTGTATTTTTTTATAAAAAAATGAAAAAAAAAATGATTTTCTTTTTAAACTTTTGACTAACCAAGTGGAATTGTTGTTCTGAGATAGCGGAGTAAGGAGCTTCCGTTCCTGAGACGTATCTCAGGCTCATTCGTAACAAGTTAATTTTTGTTTATTTCCTTTTTAATTATTTAAATTTGTGAATTCTCCATAATATTGATTAAAATTGACCTTCATATGCTCATTTGACAGGTATTATCAAAATACACGTTAATATATGAACATGGGTGTAAGTGAAAATTTTGTAATATTCAGTTCCCTAGTTTATTGGAGGTAGCATATAAAGGCAGTGGAATTGTGTATTTAAAAAAAAAGTTTAGAACTAACCAAGCTTTTTCTTAGTAACCGGGCGTCTTGCCTAGTCAACATTGACTGTTCGCATCAAATGGTATGACTTGAGTTACTTAGATAATAAATAAGCTTCTACTTAGTAACCAGAGATCTTGTCTTAGTAAGCAGTGATTGTTCGTGTCAAACAGTAGAACTTTTAACATTTGAGATCCGAGCAATTAAGTCTGTAGGGGTGTCTTAATACATAGTATCCTAAAGCCAGCTGGTTTGGGAATCACTGGCCGAAAGCTCATTACAAGGATTGAAAATGTATTTTCAAAAAAGATTATTTATAAATAAACTTCCATTGCCAAAAGGTGTAAAATCTAACATAACTTTAGGACAAAAATATTATTCTATTTTCAACTACACTTGTGAATATTGTGGGAACAGTGAATTGATTAATACCTTGTTAATTGTGTATATGGAGAATGGTAAAAAGTATAGGAGAATTTACTTATTTGGTAATTTAGAAAGAAAGAAAGAAAACAACTACTAACTTGGATAAGATTTCACTTGTTAGTTACTAACTTGTTTATTTTTGTTTATTTTGTGTTTTTATTTTCATGTGCATGATTGACGTTTGTGGGTATCATCGTTGTAAACCCTCACGAGACTACAACTCATAAAGGCTTGTTGCATACGCTAAATACAATTGTGATCCCTACGAAAGTGGCTTAGATTAATATAGCCTTAGTTGTTTATTTCATTTTGTTTCCATTTTTTTTGCTCAAGGACTAGCAAAATGTTAGGTTTGGGGGTGTAATGAGCGGAAATTATATCATTATTTACCGCCCTTTTTACTTAGTATTTTGTATAGTTTCTCGAGTTTGATGAACGTTTTGATGTGTTTTTGTTTATTTTGCAGATAAAAATAATATTGAGACTCAATGGAATCAAATAGGGGCTAAAACGATGAAAATGGAGAAAAAATAGTAAATTGAGAATTTTACTGTTCACGCATCGCGACACGTCGCTTTCACCCGCCGAAAGTTATCTTACCGACACACGTCATTCATTGTTCACGCATCGCAACGTGCAAGACTTTCTACATCACGACGTGAAACAAAATGAGTGTCACGTGTCAACATCTCAGCAAAACGCGTGTCACGTGTCAACATCTCATCGCGTCGTGACGCGAAGCACTTCACGTGTCGCGATGTCGGTCCCAATGTTTTTCCTATAAATAGTAGCTGATTTCATTTTCCAAATTCATACTTTCCTTTAGGTTTCTAATAAGGAACTTGAGGATTGTATCTTGAGTGTTTTATTTTTGTAATTTAATTATGTATTTTTTATTTTTAGTAATAATAGTTTGTGTGTTTTTATTTTCTTTTATGTCTAGCTAATTTATTTTCGGGGGTAAAGGGTGAAGCCTTTAACATAATAATATAAGTTAGTCTCACTTATATTATAATATATGAATTGGATCTAGTAATCTGGATTAATTAATGGCAAACTATGTTACCGCCTATATGGTCGGTTTAAATATAAAATTAGATTACCGCCTATATGGCTGGTTTGTGTGACAGACTTTAACGCCTATATGGATGGTTTGATTGGACTAAAATTGACTACCGCCTATATGGTTGGTTTATATGTTTGACATTATTAATTTCTGAGAAAGCATAACTGGGCAATAATGTTAATTTATATATTATAAAAAGTGAGATTCCTAGATTTGAAATATTAAAGGTGGATCCCTTAACCCCCAGTATTTTATTTTTATCTAGGGAAATGATGAAGCACAATATTCATGGGTTTAATAATTGATTTAATTATATAATGTGTGATACATTGGCTTATTTATTGAATCTTAATCTTAATGTTTCTTGTTGTCTGATCACCAATAAGATTGATGTGGTAAACATAGAATGAACTTGGAAAAGAGATTTTATATTTCAGTCTTAGATTTAATAGCACACGATCTCGCTTTAGGGATTTCCTTATAGGATAGGAATATACTTGTCGGGCGTGGGTAGCCATAATTGGAACCTGAACTTAATGAATTCAAGTAACTTAGTTAACATAGGAATATAGTTAATTGGGTTACTTTGGGTGTTTGCATTTGACCATCGGAAGAGGCTTATGCATATCTTTGTGTTCCAGGTTAACAAACTAATATATTGCACATGTATAAGAGAATCAATTCAACATTAGAATAATATTGTGTGGAATCACAACCATAGATGTTTTGTCTTTTCTTATTTTCCTTTGTATTTTCTTGTACTTTTATTTATTTATTTATTTTAGCCAAATCCATCTCCAACCGACCAGCAATCAATCCCTTCTCATCACAATTAGATACATGTAAATAAATAGCAACAATAATTAATAATTGTAAGAAATAAGTCCTCGTGGGATCGAAAAAAAATGATAAGAAAAATTTCTATTATTTTACCTTTTTTTTACTATTCTTATCTTTTTATAAAGATAAGATTCTTATTACATTTTTTTTAAAAAAAAAAAAGTGAAACAGAGATAATAAAACATCCAAAGACAATAGGAACAAAAGCTGCAGAATACAGGAAAGTGACCAGATACTTCTCCTAATACATATTCGGCCGGACAAATTAGTAATGTTGGCCTACAATTCATGGAAGTCTGGCTAGACATGACAAATTAGGGATAGACATCACAAAATGTCTGGTTAGATGTACATCGAAGCAATAATCCATAAATCTACAAATTAAATGGAAGGAAAATGAAGCTTATTGGGTTCACAAAGGAGCATGTGTGGTCATCCAGAGCAAGAAGTATAGGTATTAGGTCCTCATACTCAAGACCAAATGATTTTTGGAGATAAGAGGCATAATCTAAGATCGAAATGAATGAAAGTTGAGGGTCTTCTGGTGCTCGATTGGGAGCTTCGAGTCTTGGGAATGACATTTTTAGTTGATATAAAAAGGAAAGTTACCGGATATAGTTATTTGGAAAAAGGATTTCTGGAACACTCACAGAGGATTTTTGAAAACTCAGTGAAAGATGAGGAGAAAGTCCTGATTTTTATACTCGACGGATGTCTTGCCAGACTTGAATTGTGGACATTCGGTCGAACATACACCTATATTCGGCCAGATTTTGAAAATAGGAAATGAGATCTGCAAGAGTGAGGTAGAAGCACCTCAACTGATCGAAGCATCAGGGTCCGAGTGCCTATTTCCATCTCAGCAAAGGTCAAAGCACCTCAATCGATCGAAGCATCGGGGAACCGGGTGTTGTTTATATCTTAGTAAAGGTCGAGGTACCTCAACTGTTCAAAGCATCGGGGGCCCGAGTGCCCATATTTATCTCAGAAGAGGTCAAACCACTACAGTCGATCAAAGCATTAGGGGTCTGAGTGCCCATTTCTATCTCAGCAAAGGTCGAAGCACCTTAGTCGATCGAAACATATGGGCTTGTGTGCCTATTTTTCATTTTAACTAATGTCAAAACACCTCAAACGATTGAAGCATCAATAGACCTGTAGGTTCGTCAATCATCATAGCAGGGTCAAAAAACCTCAACCGATCAAAGCATTGGAGGACCTGTAGGTTTGTCAATCATCACATCAGAGATCGAGGTATTTCAAAATGATCAAAAAATCGAAGGATTTGATGGTCCATCGATCATCAGAGTCACAAGAACGGGATCGAGGTATCTCACAGTCGATTGAAATATTGGAGAACCCGAGGATCCATCAATCACCAAACCATTAATCAACATCTATCAAATACAGAGCAATATGAGTATGGTTACGTAAGACAAGCCAAGTAAATAAAAAAAACATGCATGAATTTGATAGATTTGTCAGTGTCACATACCGCACAAGCCTATCGAAGTGCAGGCAACTATAGATACTGTATTTTTATATATAACCCGATGATGAGTCTCTTATGGGAATACACCTAAAAAGTTTGGGAAAGTTTTCAAGTTTAATATTGGATGATAAGTGTGATTTATACATACTTATTCATACATTTTTAGCTTATTATTTTGTAAGGATTCGTGTCATTTTATGTATTTTGTAGTTTATTTTATGTTTCATTCATTAGGGTTGGTGCTCGAAGCGTCAATCAAGATCATATTTCTGTCAAATTCATGAATACGAACAATTCATTTTTTTCATAATATTACTTACTTAATGGTTGCACCTCTTGTTTTTATATATGTATTCGATCTAATTACGATTAGATTGAAACTTAATATGATTTAGTGATATGTATATATTAGAAAAATATCACAGGATTTACAACGTAGTTTGTAATTGACATTGGGAAGCATCACTATAAGTTTTATATTCTCAAATAAAGTTCCTGGTCAAGATTTACTGACACGAGTCGGTTAGTAAAATTCACTGAAGACCAGTACATGTCGTATATCGAGACTTGGTCCAATGGTATATAGAGACAGCACGCATGTGTGGGACACAGAAACTGGGCGACGCATGTTGTTCTAGGCTCGCGGCACTAGTGGGAGTACGGAGTAGCCCGCGGGGGACTAAACCGGAGAATAATGGAGTCGCCACCCGGTGTGAACCGGGAAAATGAGATTTAAGGCCGCACTCACCCCTCGCAAGGGAAGACCTCAAACCATTGGGTTCGGAATGGTCCCTTACTTATGTACTTGTAATAAAATGATTTGTGCAATAGTTTAATCGAATATAGTAACATGTATTTCTAAAGGTATTTCATTTCTAAGTTCGCATGCATAACCCAAAAACTCATCTAAGTCCGTATGTAACACGTTTCATATAACATATGTCTCAATTTTACATACAACCTATTTTGCATATAATATGTGTCTCAATTTTACATACAACCTATTTGTATATAATCTACGTTCAAGTTTGCATGCATCACGGTAGATTTAAGTAATGACAAACATACAATCCCACAAACGCATGAGAGCACAAACAAGCACTAATTGTATAAGCATACATACTAAAGAGAGGAGGTTAAGTGCATAATGTAAAAACAGATGATCAAAGAGACAACCATACATGAAATAAACGTGCCATGATGCGATTTGAAAGATAAAAAATAGAGATGAAAGAAAGAGATGCGACATATGCCCATATCTATATAGGACCTTAAGTGTTCGATTGAACGTATCTCACACTCAATAGAATGCACTTTGTCCGGCGCGGCGAAGTATCGTGTCAAAGGATACTTACTAAGCCCATGCGCAATGCAATATGATGCATGATTATGCAAGAAGGTGACATATAAAGAAAAGCAAATACACGGCGCGGCAAAGGTTCTTTAACCCCTCAAAACGGAGGATCTTTCATCTCACTTACTAAGCCCATGCGCTAATGGTATAATGCATAAAAATAAAGACAACGATATCGGATTTCATGTATCCGATTGAACACATCTTACGTTCAAACGAATATACATCATCCGGCGCGGCAAAGTATCGTGGCAAAGGTTCTTTAACCCCTCAAAACGGAGTACATTTTCATCTCACTTACTAAGCCCCATGCGCTAATAATATAATGCATAAAAATAAAAATAATGATATCGGATTTCGTGTATCCGATTGAACACATCTTACGTTCAACCGAATATACATCATCCGGCGCGGCAAAGCATCGTGGCAAAGGTTCTTTAACCCCTCAAAACGGAGGACCTTTTCATCTCACTTACTAAGCCCATGCGCTAATAATATAATGCATAAAAATAAAGACAACAATATCTGATTTCGTATACCCGATTGAACACATCTTACATTCAACCGAATATACATCAATCGGCGCGGCAAAGCATCATAATAAAGGATTTAAGCCCCTCAAAATAGGGGACCTTTAATCCAACATACTAAACCCATGCGCTCGATCACATCATTACATAAACAAATAACATGCGGAATTTAAATGACGAATAATAAATAAATCAAAGCAACATAAAACAAAAGAATGTGCCGTTTACTCAAGCTGTACGTGGAGTTGTATCCCGAGTACAGATCATACTACCGTCCATTTGGAATCGGCTATGAAATTTATGTCCGGGTTTCCATCCGATATACCGCGAGAGTTGACACATCTTTCATTTTATTCCAGGCCACAACATACAATATTTCGTAATACATGCATATTTATCTACTCAAGGGCCACAACATGCATTTTAACATAATAATCATGCGAACAATACTCAATAAATAATAAAAATAAAACTGAAAACGAGTGTGAAAAATACCCTCAGGTCTAACCTTTTAATGTCGACTTTCGGACTCGCGTTTCACTGCCGTCGGAAGGGATATCACTCCGCAACTCTTCCGGTTCACTGGATTAACGTCTTAGCTCGCTTTTTTGCTGCTCAAGCTACTATTTTTGCTCCGTTTTGCTTTTGTTTTTACTGTATTTTCTGCTCACTGTTTCAGGTCACTGTTTGGTGTTTTAATGGACTGTTTTGGGTGATTTGGAGGGCTAATTGGGTGCGACTTTTAAGGCTTTGAGGGGACTTTATGCAGTTTTTAGTTCAGTTTTAAGGTGATTTTAGGGCTCTTTTATGGGTTAAAATCGCAAAAAAAAAAAAACTGGGCAGAATGGGCAGTGATGTGCGGCAGTTTTAGGGGGAGTGAATGGCGTTTTTTGTGACTGTTTTGGTGTGCAGTGGGGGGGCAGTGTTTGGGGCGGTTTTGTGCGACTTTAGGACTGTAATTGAGGCTTATTTTGGTGTGGATTAGGGCTGTGAAAGGTGGCTAAAGATGCGGCAAAGGGGGTTGTCTAAGGGATGGGTATTCGGTGGTGAGAGTGGAGGAGATGGAGAGAAATTTTGTTGCTTCTTTCTTGGTGTGTGCGTGAATGTGTGCTAGGGTGTATGGGCGTGAATTCCAATTGTGTGAAGGGAGTTCATGTCTTGGTGGGTTTGGTGTTGTGTTGGTTTGGTGAGTGGGTTTGGGCCAAGATTAAAAGGTTCTGGGTTTTTTAGGCCAAATGTGCTTTAAAACAGAGGTCCAACGAGCGAGCTTGACGCTAAACAAGTGAATAAGGATCTAACGAAATACCGATTCCTTTCCGATGACCGTTTCCCGTGATATCCTTAACTAAAAAGGTAGTGCCTCCAATTGAGACTCATCATCGGGTTTCACATGCAAAAATGCAATGCCTACAGCAGGGAAGGAAAATACGCAGAAACAAGTCATACTGTTAGAGAGTAAGGCATCACGATGCTCCAGTATGATAAAGAACACATGTAAATTCTCGAGAAGTAGGCATCACGATGCCACTTCTGGCGTTACGAATCCCTGGAAGATTTTCATACTCTTAAATGAGTCTATTTTCTACAAGTAGAATGACTCCAGGACTTCTCTATAAATACATAAGTGCATCCAAAACCCTAAAGGGGAGAAAAAGCACAAAAATAGATATCTAAACATATAAATTAGAGAGGTCCAATGAGGGAATTGAAGAGCAAGATGAGGAGAAGAATGTGGTTACATCCGAAGATGCAGGGATTTGATTCGGGTTTTATCTTCTAGTTTTTTTTCCTTAAACTTTAATAATATTCAATATGTTCTTGACCCTGATTTCATTATTCTTTCATTTGGTCATGAATTAATTTTATTACTCTAGAGGATGATGTAGCTTATACTTGAACTTATGTTTTTGATTACAAATTGAATGTTATGAAGTTTTAATTTAATTTATTTATATTTTCCTATATTTAATGCTTGTGGTTTGTTGGCCACAAATTATATGATTGCATGTTTAGAATCTATAAATCGGGAGAGGGGATTTTAAATAGGAGCTAGAAAATATAACTTATAAAATTTATAGAGTTCGGGAGGACCTATAATTCCTTTGAAGTCGTTAACAAAGAATTAAAAAGCATAATGACTTATTAATTACTAGATTTTTATAATGATATCGAAGTCGGTAGCTAATAATATTTTCACTCGGCACTCAGGAGATGGAGTAGAATAATTGAGGATTCTTGGCTTATAAAATAAGAAATTGAATAATAATTTATTGCCATAAAAAAATATATAGGGGATAGCTAGGTGAAATCTGACTTTAGAATATATCTCATCCTAGTTTTCCTTAAATAAATGTTTAGACTTTTTCGCTTATTTAGTTTTTTTAGTTTTAAATTAGTTTAATTTAAATTGCTTTTAGATAAAGTTAAGTTAGTTTAATTTAAATTGCTTTTAGATAAAGTTAAGTTATTAATTATAGTACTTAGTGCGAGTTCCATTTCAATGTCTGTGGGTTCAACACTCCTACTTATCTTTTACTAAAACTTGACACAGTATACTTATGGTACGAAAATCTAGCAATAAATATTTGGCACCATTGTCGGGGATTGTTTCATCTTATTCACATTAATAATATTACCAAATAAATTTAACTTTAATTTAGATATTTTTATTTTATTTTTATTTTTATTTTTATTTTATTAATTTTTTTTTTTTTTCGTGAAATGAGGATTGAAAAATAAGTAATGGCGGCTAACACAGAGAGAACAACCTACGCCAGGTGGCAACCCGAGATCATTTTATGTCTGTCGTTGATGATAATTATTCTGGGATTGCACACCAACCAATCAATGCCAATAACTTTGAGCTGAAACATGCACTGATAAACATGGTGCAGCATAACCAGTTTATGGGTTCAGCTGTAGAGGATCCCAACATTCACTTAAGGATATTCCTGGAGATGGTAGATACCATTAAGATAAATGGTGTGACTGCAGAGACCATCAGACTGCGCTTGTTCCCATTCTCCTTAAAGGACAAAGCGAGGGGTTGGCTACAATTTATACCATTGGGGAGCATCATGCATAGGAGGATATGGCCACAAGATTTCTTATGAGGTTCTTTCCACCCGTTAAATCAGCCCATCTGAGAACAGAGATTCACACTTTTAAGCAGTTGGAGACTAAGAACCTGTATGAAGCGTGAGAGTGGTTTAAAGATCTACTTACGAGGTGCCCATAACATAATTATGAAGACTAGGTTCAGATTCAGTTATTCTATAATGGGTTGAATGGTCCTAACATGACCATGGTCTATGTAGATGCTGGAGGAATCTTGTTCAAGAAAACTGCTGAAGATGCTTATGTTTTATTGGAGGAGATAGCCGTCAATAATTTCCAATGGCGAAGCCAACACTCTACTGTGACTAAGGTTGTTGGCATACACGAGGTTGGTCCTATTGTTGCACTTACAACTCAATTGCCATCCTTCACGAATCATCTAGCAGCATTGACCAATCAAATGGGCCAACCATCTATTGAAGTTGCTGATGCTAATAGAATGATCTTACCAGACAGAGGAGCGAGTTTTGAGCAAGTCCAGTATGTGAAAAATTAGAATTTCAACAACTATAGAGGCAATCTTATGTCTAACTACTATCATCCAAACTTATCATATGCAAACACATAGAATGTCTTGCAACATCCTTCTGGCTTCAATAATCAAAGCGCTGATCAGAAACCATCCTTAGAAGACCTCATGAGCACATTTGTTGTTAAAACCTCAGTGAGGTTTGAGAAAAATGAATCGAGGCTGAACAATATTGAAACACACATGAGCAATATAGGGTTAACAATGAAGTCCTTAGAAGTATAAATAGGTCAATTAGCTTTTTCCATGGATAATCAACAAAAATGGGTGTTTTCTAGCAATACCGAGGTCAAACCTAAGGAACAGTGCCAATCCATTACCCTCAAGAGTGGGAAAGAAATTAGAGATACCCTTAGGGACCAAGGCAGTCAAGATAAAAAGGTGACATTTCAAGAGGAAACAATAACGAAAGAAAAGAATAATGCAGCAGCTCCTCCGTATAAACCACCACATCCCGAAGACACCTTTGTCATATCCCTAGCGCTTTCAAAGGAAGAAGATAGATGGTCAGTTCATCAAATTTTTTGATATCTTTAAAAAGATCCATATCAATATCCCTTTCGCAGAAGCGTTAGAACAAATACCTAATTATGTGAAGTTTATGAAAGAGATGGTGTCCTAGAAGAGGAAACCGGCTGATTTTAAAACATTAGCACTCATAGAGGAGTGTAGTGCCAATATACAGAAGAAGCTCCCTCAAAAGCTGAATGATCCTGATAGCTTTACCATACTGTGAACTATTAGAAATCGATATTTTGGTAAGGCGCTATGCGATTTGGGTGCGAGTATCAATCTCATGCCTTTATCCATCTACAAACAGTTGGGCTTAGGTGAGTCAGATCCAAATAACTTCATATTACAGGTAGCTGATAGATCCATCACCTACCTACTCGGAATAGTAGAGGATCTGTTGGTTAAGGTGGATAAGTTCTACTTTTCTGTTGACTTCCCTGTTCTTGATATGGAGGAGGATCATGACATCCCAATCATCATTGGGAGACCTTTCTTAGCAACAGGCAGAGCGGTCATTGATGTGCAGAAAGGTGAACTAATAATGCGAGTGCATAATGAAGAAGTCACGTTTAGTGTATTCAAAGCCATGACGATCCTCAAGGTGATGAAAAATATTGTAGGATAAACATTATAGAGAAGAGAGTTCCAACATATAATGACCATGTGATAGAAGAGTCTCCATGTATTCAAGCCAACACCCAGGGTGAACCAACAGTTAAGAAATCTATGAGCATGGTGCAAACATGCAAAAAAGATCATTCGCAACCAAAATTGAAATCGATTCCAAGGCACCACAAAAAGAGGAATTCAAAAGTTAATGCTCGTCTAAAGATGATCCATAAAAAAAGCTCAAAAACAGGCCGAACCAATTTTTCCTTGTTTGTAGTTAAGAATTTCAAACATGCAGAAAAATCTATAGACCATGACCCAAAGGTGGAGCCCATAGTCGAACCATCAGTAGACCTTGGAGGACCATCCATGGAAAAATTACCGCAGCCAGCCAAGCATTATCTTTCATGTCATGATCACTGGTTGTTATCAAAGAAGAAAACACGTGAGATTATCTGGTATGTTACATGGAAGCCACCATGAACACTTGGGTGGTTATGTCTAGCTGAAGACGTTAAACTTAGCGCTAGTGATGAGGCAACCCACTCATTTATTTATTTTTTCTCCATTTTAGTTTTATTTTATAATGTGATATTTGCTTGTTTATTAGTTTGCATGTGTATTTATGTAGATACTAGCTCAACCACACAGCCCGCAAAACCAAAGTCTAACCCCTAAGAACCTGATCAACTTCATGCACGTAGTGTTATTCCTCACTCTTGTTTCTATATGTTTATCTTACATTAAGGACAATACAAGTTATAAGTTTGGGGGTGTGTGCTCATGTCAGTGTTAGTTACTATTATTTTTTAAAAATAATAATAATTGTTATCCTATGTAGTGAAGCATAAGTCAAATGATGAGTTTTGTTTTTTTTATAATGAAATCTTAGAAACGATAAGTGCCCAATTGACTCTTATTTGATGCTTTGAGTAGGTAATTTAGGTTAGACTCGTAAGCACTTACCAATAGGTTTTTATCAGTAAGAACCTATATTGTTAGCAAAATGACTAGTTGAAGAAATTATTTGCCTATGAATGACTGTTTACTTATATTTTTATCTCTATTTTCTAGTGTTATGATGTATGGTATGGTTAAAAATAAAAGAGAGAAAAAAAAGAAGTAAAAAAATGGGATCAAAGCACACAAAAAATGAGGGGATTCGATCCTTTAAAATGCTCAAAAAACCCAAAACACAAAAGTCTGTTTCCCATCTCCAGCAAGACGTAGCAGCGAAACCAAACCTTCAGAGGTGTTCTCGAAGCCAAATTACACTCAAAGGTACGACCTGAGGGCTAAACCCTAAACTCCACATATTTTATTATCATACTGACGTCGTATATCGAGCCGGACATACACTTGTCATACAAAAAGTATGGCCACTCAATATACTACATTTGGCCGCCTGTTTTCCGTGGTATATAGGATGAAAATCCGAACGTATATTCCATTACCGATTCTGAAGGGACGGTAGTATGGTTTGTACTCGGGATACAATTCTATAAACCATATGAAAATATGTGTGCGTAGTTTTAGTTTTGGTTTCACATCATTATCATATTGTTTCAGGTGTTATTATGGCTATTATTTGGATGTAATTCCTAGTCTTCCATTCCACTCGCTTATGTAGTAAGTGTTGGGGTTGGTACTCAGAGCGCCAATTCCCGGTTGTATTTCTGTTAAATACTTCTGTAAAACATTATTATTATGAATAATATATGCAGTTTCTATAATATAATCTATCTTTCTATATGGTAAAGACGTAATGACCCGAGAATGATTAGTCATGATACAGTTGCAAAAGCGTCGCAACGGACATTGAGAAGTATCATGACGTTGTCATTCTCAGACAGTTCCTGGTCAAGGTTTACACTACTTGGTCAGTATAGTAAACCCGTTGAGACCGGTATATGTCGTATACTGGAATATATGATTCCAATGGTTTCTCAATGAACCATTAGTCTTGGAGACTAGTATAGACGTGTAGGTGTTTATAGCGGATAAACACTGAACGAATCACCGAAGATTCTTAATGGATGGTACACCAGCGTCAATAAGAATCTTCTTGGGTTGAGTAGCACTTGTGATTCTTAGACTTGAGATGCCATTGTGGGCACATGAGACATCTTCTACACTTAGACGGCAGTCACGTCACCGATCTATTTAGATCAGACCTCCGCCTGTTCGTTGGGTGTAGATATATCCTCAGGGTGTCCTATGTGTATCAAGATAGGATCCGTCAGTTCTGTGTATCAGAGCATAGGTAGTCCATATGATTAGCAATCAGATAAAACCATGGGCCCGTGGTAAAGTTTAGAAGCTAGTTCTAAACATTCTTTTGAGATTGCTAATAGAATAGTCGACTGGATAATCCCGATAGAGATTTGACGTTTACATCTATATCTCTGGGATTTATCCGGATACCTGTGACGGAGGAATTATACATTTGCCATGACCTCGACCTGTATGGTTCAGCGTGATTATCCGTGATCGTCATAATCTACGGGTGGATAGATTATGGACACGAAATTTGATTTCGTGACGGATATACCTGAATCTAGAGAGTCTCAATAATGAAACATACTCGTAGAGCACTAGAGCAACATTAATAAATAATATTGATTATTTATAAAGTCGTTTAAAGGTTAAACGCAAGATACGTGCTAAAATGACTAGATAGTCATTTGCCTAATTATTGTGTATTTACATTTATTACTTGATTAATTTAAATACACATTAATTAATAGTCAAAATGAGTTATTTGACTTATATCCTAAATGAATATATGTTTTTAATATTTAATGTAAATATTATATATATATTTAATATATTTGTATTTGATTAATTAATTAATTAATTAATTGTTAAATGATTAAATTAATTAAAATATAAATATCTTATGTTAGGATATTTGAAGTAAATGACATTAGTTGCAATGTTGACTTTAATAAAATATCTAATAAAGTTGTTTTTTGATATTTATGCAAGTTGATTAAATGATAATTGAAATGAAATTGAAATTACAATTTCTTGTATTTGCCTTTGATTTTCGGCCAAGGTGAAAATGTTACAAGTATATATTGTTTTTCATTTCATTTAATTGTTAACCTAATACACTTTAAAGAAAGAGAAAACTCCATTGAAGAAACAAAAAGAAAGGTTGAGAAAGAAAGAAAGATAAAGAAAGCTTGGAATTTTAGTAAGTTTTTCACACTTGCTATTAGAGAGGAATATGTTCCTTAGGTTCTAGGCTTCAACATGTGATGTTCTTAGATTAATTCCTTCTTTATTTCATTTTGTTTTTGTTGATGGTAGTTTTAATTGAAGTGTTGAGCATGTATTGTGAAGGAAACTTGTGACTATTGTAGTTGTAAGGATTCTTTTAAGGTTTTGGAAACCATGTTGCTAATCTAGAGTTGTTGACCCACTCTTAGATGACCTAGATTTGATCTTGAGTTGTTTCATTGTGTTGAGACTTGGATTGGATGGAAGAATGATGATTGAAGTAATTGATTTAATGCATTTGGTCTAATTTGTCCAATTTGTGAAAATTGAAAAATTAGGGTTCATGACTAATTCCAAATTTTGTTGTTTTTCATATATGTTGTGTATTTATGTGTTTATATGATGCATATAAAGTTTCATGTTGATTGGATATCATTTGGATGTGTCTTGAAGCATGAAAGTGCAAAATGCACAAAATGGAACCTAAATGGTGCTCTCGGCCAGACTTGGTTTTTGGGGATTTTGGTTGCTTTGGTGTTTTGATGTTTTGAACATCATAAGTTCATCTTGGAAATGATTTAGAATCATTCAAAATTGATTAGATCAATTTCGGACTAAAATGGACAAAAATACAAAGCAAGGGTAATTTGGTAAATTCACTTAAATATGATTTATTGAATTTTATTTCATAATTTGATTATTGGAATATTAAATAAATATGTTTATTTAATTAATCCGAGAAAAAGTTTTGAAATCTGAAAATCGGATTTTCACCGCTTCCGCTGCGTTACCGGATTCACCCCCTAAAAAACCCCAACAAAATGGTATCAGAGCGAGTCTGATTCTAGGCCACCTAATATGATTAGCCTTCATTGAATCAATGTTTAATCATGTTTTCTTGACTTTATGCATGCTTATTAGGATCTAAATTGGTTAGATTTAGGGTGTATGACACTTAGCGGAAAATCCCTAATTAATAAGGTTTGAATGTAATTTTGTATTTGATGCATGTTATATGGTCCGTCTTGTCAATACGGTTTATGAATACTTCTTTGTGACTACATCCGAGACCGTGCCTCTGCTGTGAGGATGTAGCCGATAAAGATTTATTAATACCGGATGTATATCAGATACTAGGTAAATTCAAGTAAAAGCGGAATTCTGAACGTGCCCTAGCTGTCAGGATTACGTAAGTAACTTGAGTTTATCATTGACGAGTTTAACCTTGGTACGTCTCCTTGTGGGCCTGCCTTCGCAGCGACAACGAGAAACGGCCAGGACCGGATACTTAGGAGTCATTAGTGAATGATTGACAAATGAGTTGTCTACCTGATGAATATACGTAGGCGAGACCGTGCCTCTGCTGTGAGCCGAAATATATTCACGGGATCCACTTTTCACTATTAGTATTTAATTTAATTATTAAATATTTGTATTCTGTTTTGGGATTACAGTATTGCATGATTTAGTGGGAGGGGCATATTAGATTAAAAATCCATGATCTAGTTTATGCTTTTGATATTATATGAAACTGCTTTAATTTCTGCTAACCGTTTTTCGTGATCTATATGATAGATTGGCGATGGCGGCACAATCTACAAATCAGTTTGCGCGTATGCTTGATGCGAACAAACTGAAAGGCGCTGAGAACTTTGCAGACTGGGAATTGGATTTGAGGATTGTCCTCGATTCCGAAAAGCTGGGTTATGTTCTTGAGGGTCCGTTGCCCCTTGCAGTGGGTGTGGATGCTTCGGAGGAGGAACGCCAAGTTTTTGAAACTTGGAAGGATGATGATTTAGGGTTAAATCATACATCCTTAGTTCACTATCTCCGAAACTCAAGCAACAGTACTATGGTATGTTAGATTCCTATAGTATGATAACGCGATTGAGACAATCGTTTGAGAACCAGGAACAAGTGATTGTTCACAAAGTCGCCATGGAACTGTTCCATGCGCGTCTGGATGAGGGGCAGAGTGTTAGCCCACATGTTCTTCAGATGATCGATTTGATCGATCAATTGAGGCAACATAATCTCATCTTGAATGACATTCTCGGTAGGAGTGTCATTCTTGGTTCACTACCAGCTTCATTTCGCCAGTTCGTGATGTACTTCAACATGCACGGGACTGTCTGTACCTACCAGGAGCTACATAGGATGTTGCTCACGGCAGAAGAGGTCCTTAAGAAGGGAGTACCGACTCGCCCTCCTAGAACTACTTCTCTTTCGGCTTCTTCCCAATGATGGTCCAAGGGAAAGAACAAGAAAGGCAAGAAGAAGAAGAAGGCTTTTGGTCCTCAACAACAGGCGAAGATTGCAAAGCCCAAAAGGGCTTCTGAAGACAAATGCCACCACTGCGGCAAAGTGGGGCACTGGAAAAGGAACTGTCCTGATTACATTGCTCAAGTGAGGAGAGACAGAGCTTCTACATCAGGTACTTTTATTTTTCCAGTTATTGATTTATCTTTGGCTTGTGAAGTCGTTACATCCAGCTGGATTTTAGATTCTGCTTGTCCCATTCACATTTGCAATTCGTTGCAGGTGCTGAAGGAAAGTAGGAAACTGAAGCCTGGAGAGATGCAGTTGCGATTCGGGAGTGGAGACTCTTTGGATGCAGTTGCAGTGGGAGTATGCGAGATCTCATTGCCGAATGGGACACTTTTGTTATATGACTGTCATTTTGTACCGGGATGTGTCGCTAATATTATATCACTTTTTGTATTAGATACAGAAGGCTTTTGTATTAATATTAAGAATAGTTCTTTGTATTTATATGATAAAAATAATATTCAGATCCTTTGTTGTCCAAACCAGCATGGTCATTATACATTGCAAACTTCAAAAGATATATTAAATACTGGAGTTAATAAACGTAGTTTACCTGTAATTAATAATACTGAACTTTGGCATATGAGACTTGGTCACATTGGCGTTAAACGCCTTACCCAATTGGTTAGGAATGGTTTGATATCAGATCTTACCATTGAATCCTATCCAACTTGTGAATCCTGTATTCAGGGTAAGATGACCAAAGCCCCATTTTCTGGTGTTGGACACCGCGCCACTAACTTACTGGAACTCGTACATTCTGATGTATGTGGTCCACTAAGTCAAACTGCTCACAGTGGTTATTCGTACTTCGTTACCTTTACCGATGATTTATCACGGTACGGTTATGTGTATTTGATGCGACATAAATCGGAAACCTTTGAAAAGTTCAAAGAGTTCCGAAATGAAGTAGAAAAACAAACTGGTAAATATATTAAATGCCTTCGATCAGATCGAGGCGGTGAATATATGAGTGGTGAGTTCATGGATTATATGAAGGAGAATGGGATTCTCGCTCAATATACTCCTCCAGGTACACCACAGCACAATGGTGTATCTGAAAGGAGAAATCGGACTTTATTGGATATGGTCCGATCGATGTTGAGTTTCACAGATTTGCCCTATTACTTATGGGGTACTCTCTCTTAACAGCCGCACATCTTTTGAATAAGATTCCTTCAAAGGCTGTTCCTACGACACCGTATCAGATATGGTTCGGTAGGAGACCAAATCTTAATTATATTAAGGTTTGGGGTTGTCCTGCCTATGTCAGGGTGACTCAGCAAGATAAGCTTTCGCCTCGAGGGCAAAAGTTTAGGTTTGTTGGATATCCTTCGAATACGAGGGGATATTTGTTCTATGATACCGAGCATCGAAATGTGTTCGTAGCTCGCTTCGCAAAATTTCTAGAAGTAGAATTTTTGTCAGAAGGTGGTAATCATAGACAGGTTGAGCTTGATGAAGTCCAACCTGAAAACAACGAGCCAACGGAGGAACCTGAAGTTCAAGTAGATGAAGGACCTTCAACACACACACTCCGTAGGTCGGAAAGGGTATCTAGACCTCCTGAACGCTTGTATTTGATACAAGAAAAGAGTCTAGATGTTCTCTTAGTTGAAGAGACAGATCCTTTCACCTATAGAGAATCGATGTTGGACATCGACTCCGTGAAATGGCAAAGTGCCATGAAATCCGAGATAGACTCAATGCATGAAAATCAAGTTTGGGACTTGATTCCGCTTCCCGAAGGAATTGTTCCTATCGGTTGTAAATGGGTTTACAAAAGAAAGCGAGGGCCTGACGGTAAGGTTGAAACTTACAAGGCCCGACTGGTAGCAAAAGGTTACACGCAGCGACCTGGCGTCGACTACGATGAAACTTTTTCGCCGGTAGCAATGCTTAAGTCTATTCGGATTTTTCTTTCTATAGCTGCGTATCATGACTACGAGATTTGGCAAATGGATGTCAAAACGGCTTTTCTAAATGGATTTCTTGATGAAGAAATTTATATGGAACAGCCGGAAGGTTTCACATCCAGCGAAACCTCGGGTATGGTATGTAAGCTTAAGAAGTCCATTTATGGACTTAAACAAGCTTCACGAAGTTGGAATCTTCGATTCGATGAGATTATTAGATCGTCTGGTTTTCTCAAGAATTCGGAAGAATCCTGTGTGTATCAGAAGGCCAGTGGGAGCATGGTCGTATTTTTAGTCCTATATGTTGATGACATCCTAATCATTGGGAATGATTTAGGTATGTTGCAAGGCGTCAAAGCGTACCTCTGTAAGAATTTCTCCATGAAGGACCTGGGAGAAGCTTCCTATGTTTTAGGGATAAAACTCTATAGAGATAGAAAAAGGAGGCTGATTGGGTTATCCCAATCAACGTACGTAGATAAGATCTTGGAACGGTATAGCTTTGGTAACTGTAAGACAGCAAACATACCGTTCAGACATGGGATTCATCTTTCCAAGAAGATGTGTCCACAAACAGAAGATGAGAAGGTTAGAATGTCTAACCAACCTTATGCTTCATGTTTGGGTAGCATAATGTATGCCATGTTATGTACGAGGCCTGATATCAGTTTCGATGTTAGCGTAACTAGTCGATATCAGTCCAATCCAGGTAATGACCATTGGATGGCCATTAAACATATCCTAAAGTATCTTAAAGGTACTAAGGATAAGTTAATAGTTTATGGAGGAAACGAACTGCAGGTTAATGGGTATACAGACTCCGATTTCCAATCGGATCCCGATGATAGAAAGTCTACATCTGGATTTGTCTTACCCTTAACGGAGGTGCAGTTTGTTGGAAGAGTTCCAAACAGGGATCGACAGCTGATTCCACCACTGAGGCGGAATATATTGCAGCTTCTGAAGCTGCAAAAGAGGCTGTGTGGATAAAGAACTTTATCACAGAATTGGGAGTTGTCCCAAGTATCGAGAATGCGATTCTGTTATACTGTGATAATACTGGAGCCATTGCGCAAGCAAATGAACCGAGGGCGCATCAGAAGTCGAAGCATGTGGAACGCAAGTACCACATCATTCGAGAGATCGTGTCGCGGGGGGATATTGTCATGTGCAAGGTACCGAGTGAAGATAATGTAGCAGACCCGCTGACGAATGCCATACCTCCGAAGCTGTTTGATAAACACGTGGAGTCGATGGGTATTAGATACAATCGATATTGGCACTAGAGCAAGTGGGAGATTTTGTTGGGGTTGGTGCTCAGAGCGCCAATTCCCGGTTGTATTTCTGTTAATACTTCTGTAAAACATTATTATTATGAATAATATATGCAGTTTCTATAATATAATATATCTTTCTATATGGTAAAGACGTAATGACCCGAGAATGATTAGTCATGATACAGTTGCAAAAGCGTCGCAACGGACATTGAGAAGTATCATGACGTTGTCATTCTCAGACAGTTCCTGGTCAAGGTTTACACTACTTGGTCAGTATAGTAAACCCGTTGAGACCGGTAATGTCGTATACTGGAATATATGATTCCAATGGTTTCTCAATGAACCATTAGTCTTGGAGACTAGTATAGACGTGTAGGTGTTTATAGCGGATAAACACTGAACGACTCACCGAAGATTCTTAATGGATGGTACACCAGCGTCAATAAGAATCTTCTTGGGTTGAGTAGCACTTGTGATTCTTAGACTTGAGATGCCATTGTGGGCACATGAGACATCTTCTACACTTAGACGGCAGTCACGTCACCGATCTATTTAGATCAGACCTCCACCTGTTCGTTGGGTGTAGATAGATCCTCAGGGTGTCCTATGTGTATCAAGATAGGATCCGTCAGTTCTGTGTATCAGAGCATAGGTAGTCCATATGATTAGCAATCAGATAAAACCATGGGCCCGTGGTAAAGTTTAGAAGCTGGTTTTAAACATTCTTTTGAGATTGCTAATAGAATAGTCGACTGGATAATCCCGATAGAGATTTGACATTTACATCTATATCTTTGGGATTTATCCGGATACCTGTGACGGAGGAATTATACATTTGCCATGACCTCGACCTGTATGGTTCAGCGTGATTATCCGTGATCGTCATAATCTACGGGTGGATAGATTATGGACACGAAATTTGATTTCGTGACGGATATACCTGAATCTAGAGAGTCTCAATAATGAAACATACTCGTAGAGCACTAGAGCAACATTAATAAATAATATTGATTATTTATAAAGTCGTTTAAAGGTTAATCGCAAGATACGTGCTAAAATGACTAGATAGTCATTTGCCTAATTATTGTGTATTTACATTTAATACTTGATTAATTTAAATACACATTAATTAATAGTCAAAATGAGTTATTTGACTTATATCCTAAATGAATATATGTTTTAATATTTAATGTAAATAATATATATATTTAATATATTTGTATTTGATTAATTAATTAATTATTTAATTGTTAAATGATTAAATTAATTAAAATATAAATATCTTATGTTAGATATTTGAAGTAAATGACATTAGTTGCAATTGTTGACTTTAATAATATCTAATAAAGTTGTTTTTGATATTTATGCAAGTTGATTAAATGATAATTGAAATGAAATTGAAATTACAATTTCTTGTATTTGCCTTTGATTTTCGGCCAAGGTGAAAATGTTACAAGTATATATTGTTTTCATTTCATTTAATTGTTAACCTAATACACTTTAAAGAAAGAGAAAACTCCATTGAAGAAACAAAAAGAAAGGTTGAGAAAGAAAGAAAGATTAAAGAAAGCTTGGAATTTTAGTAAGTTTTTCACACTTGCTATTAGAGAGGAATATGTTCCTTAGGTTCTAGGCTTCAACATGTGATGTTCTTAGATTAATTCCTTCTTTATTTCTTTGTTTTTTGTTGATGGTAGTTTTAATTGAAGTGTTGAGCATGTATTGTGAAGGAAACTTGTGACTATTGTAGTTGTAAGGATTCTTTTAAGGTTTTGGAAACCATGTTGCTAATCTAGAGTTGTTGACCCACTCTTAGATGACCTAGATTTGATCTTGAGTTGTTTCATTGTGTTGAGACTTGGATTGGATGGAAGAATGATGATTGAAGTAATTGATTTAATGCATTTGGTCTAATTTGTCCAATTTTGAAAATTGAAAAATTAGGGTTCATGACTAATTCCAATTTGGGGGTTTTCATATATGTTGTGTATTTATGTGTGTATATGATGCATATAAAGTTTCATGTTGATTGGATATCATTTGGATGTGTCTTGAAGCATGAAAGTGCAAAATGCACAAAATGGAACCTAAATGGTGCTCTCGGCCAAGACTTGGTTTTGGGGATTTTGTTTGCTTTGGTGTTTTGATGTTTTGAACATCATAAGTTCATCTTGGAAATGATTTAGAATCATTCAAAATTGATTAGATCAATTTCGGACTAAAATGGACAAAAATACAAAGCAATAGTAATTTGGTAAATTCACTTAAATATGATTTATTGAATTTTATTTCATAATTTGATTATTGGAATATTAAATAAATATGTTTATTTAATTAATCCGAGAAAAATTTTTGAAATCTGAAAATCGGATTTTCACCGCTTCCGCTGCGTTACCGGATTCACCCCCTAAAAACCCCAACAGTAAGTCCGGCCAGCCTTCATATAGGTCTGGACGAACATGTAGAGGCGACATATCTCTAGCCAGATCCACATGTCTGGCCGAGTATATTTTATGCGTTATTATTACTGTTCTCTTTATTACTTTTATGGATGCATGTCTATCATGTCAAATATAATTGTCTTTTGTGATTCTTGCATTACAAGATATGTGGATCCTCTTTTGAGTTTGGATATTATACTGACATCAGTAAGAGACCATTCTGAACCTAAACATGTTTAAGTTCGGACCTTGCGAGAAATGTTATTCTTCCTTAAATCATTCCCAGTATCTTATACTGAGTGGCGACTCCATTATTCTCCTGTTAGTTATCCTTGTACTATCCGTACTCTCTACGGGCTGTGAACCCAACAGTGTAGTGGTCACCGACATCATAGTCATGGCTCGGGATCACTCATGTTACCTAATGAGGTGATCGATTGAATACACACGCAAGCGCACGTATCGTTCAAGTAGTAAAAATGTATCGATCCCACGAGGTTTTATAACATATCCTATTAATTATTGAAACTAAATTCATACAAGTATCTAAATTGATTCATGGGTGGATGGTGATTAAATATAAAATAAATAAATAAAACTAAAATAGATTTAATCTAAGACAAATAAATAAACTAAGGTTGATTCAAAAATTAATTAATGATATGAAAAATATATTCTTCTAAAGATGAGTTGATTACCTTAAACTTGTGTAATATGTCAGTTTATTAACCTGTAACACGACGATAAGCAAAAGCCTATTCTGATGGTCAGATACAAACATCCAAAGTAACCCAATTAACTATATTCATATGTTAATTAAGAAACTCTGAATTCATTAAGTTTAAGTTCTATTTGTGGTTACACCCGCCTTACAGGTATATTCCTATCCTGGAGGGAAATCCCTTCTAAGTGAGATCGTGTATTATTGAGTTTACGGCTAAACCTAAAATCTATTTTCCAAGTTCATTTTAAGTTTACCTAATCAATCTTATTAGTGGCCAATTAACAAGAAGCGTTAGGAACTAAACTCAATAAATAAACCAAAACATCACACAAGACTTAAGAAAAGTCAACTTATTAAATCATTGATATTGATTTTCATCACAATCCTAGACTATGTATTTAGTTATAACACATACCTAGGATTACTAAATAATTAAATAAACAAAACCTCATAAAACAATTTGAAAATTAAAAAGTAAAAAATAACAATAATGAAATAAAATACTGGGGTTAGGGGATCCACTTTTAATATTTCAAATCTAGAAATCTCTCTTATTATAATATATAAATTTGCATTATATTACCAACCGACCATACATGCGGTATCCAATTAAGTCATTTTTTAATTAATTCCAACCGACCAATATGACGGTATCCAATTAAGTCATGTTAAAATTAATTTAATTAAGTCCAACGACCAATATGGCGGTATCCAATTAAGTCAGGTTTTAAGATAATTTATATATTATAAAATAAGGGAGATTAATCTAAATTATTATAATAAAAATTTCACATTTCACCCCAACAGAAAAAAGTTACCTACTCATGCTTAAAGTAAAACAAACAAAGATTTATTGCTAAAATAAAAATAAAATACAGAAAACTTAAATAAACACACAAGATACTCTCTTCTTAATATTACAGAGAAATCCCCATAAGAAAGTATGAAGAAATTCAACTGATTTCAACCTCTATTTATAGGCTTCAAAAACGGCACGCGTCGTGACGCGTGCTACAGTACTTTTCAAGTGTCGGCAATTCAATTATTGTGATGATGTCATCATGACGCTGTGATGACACATGAGATGACGCACTGATGACGCATGTGATGACTGGCTCGGCATGCCCGCAATGTAAAATTCTCATTTTGCCTTTTTTAATCTGTTTTTCGTCATTTTAGCCCTGATTTGATTCCAGTGAGTCCCGATATTTTATTTATCTATAATATAACACAAAACACATCAAAATATTCACAATACCCGAGAAACTATACAAAATATTAAGTAAAAGGGGCGGTAAATATTGATATATTTTTCGCTTATCATGAGGCATTGATCACCCCATAGGCTTTTATGTTAATGTGTATGTTCCCCTATTTACACGGTGTCAGGTCCTGCTAAGTAGATTTCATGTCCCCATGTCACGATACTAGTGTGGATTTTCATATTTTCTAACATGTGCAAGCCTACGCGGTGGCGACGGCCTAATCCTGGTACGTATGGCGATGCGGGGGAGACGTCCCAATCTCGATCTTTACATATGTATGTTTTAGCTTATGTTTACAATTTTGTTTACGAATTGTAGTTTTTTTATAGACACAAATACAATTTTCATACCATGTTTATGTTTCTCACATCAGATTGGGTTTCAAGATTCACCACTACGTTTTACAGTTTACAATTTATGATAGTCATGTTTACAGCTGCATACATATTATAAGTATCTAGTATATTTTCAGATCAAGTTGCATGGACGTCACTCGAGTTTATAGTTTTTAGTTATGGGAAACATTTTCATGTTTATATTTCCAGTTCATGATGTAGAGTCCAGAGACGATTTTATTACGATATTTAAGTCCGAGTCTTAGGGTCACGTCACGTTTTCCACAACAAGATGTCTGCGTTATCGTGTTTCAGATCTCAATTAAGTTTCATAATTTATTTGGGAACCAAATGTGTTGATGTGTGATTATAGAAAGATTATATCAAGATACTAAAATTGATAATGTGCATTTATAATATAAATTCAAGTAAAGTTTTAATAATCCACTATTTTCGGGTGGGAAAATAACAATTTCCCTACTTTTTATAATCTCCTATTTCGATCTCATAACATCTTTGGAAGCTCATATTGAAATCACATTAAAAGCTGAATTAACATTTTATTAAATAATTTCATTCTTTGCAACAAATTACTAGACCATATAAAAAAGGTATATCTTTTCTTTTGATGGGAAAGAACCGTCTTACATACACGACCAAATCAAAAACAAGATACTGTCCTACAAACTCACATTACGCAGCATAAATTATAGACATCTTTAACAGTATAACTACATATGTTCAATGCCATGGTGGATGTTATTGCTGTGTTGATGTATCGGTTCAGTCCACCAGCATGGCTGGTGAAGCACAAGTGATGAAATCTTCACCATGGCTAATTGGAATTAACCATTCGACAGAGATTCGCATGAGTCTGCAGACGTGA